>CM051263.1:66987825-67032825 GCA_027921565.1 Artemia sinica
AATTATTAGTAGTAACAGTAGTAGCAGCAGTATTAATAGCAGTAGTAACAGGTACATTTTGCCTCCTGGTCAACTGAATATCCCACTCATGATACCCTTGAAGTTCCTCTTGATATGATAATCCGTTCGAGAAATATTGCTGATGCACCCGTACGAGCAATCTGTATACACATATTATGTTTTGATTTAGTTCAGATTTCCCCTCTGCGTTTCCTCATATATTTTTTTCAATATCTATGAGCCTTAGTAGTACTCGCTGCGGAAGTAGTAGTTTTAGTGATAGTAGTGGTAGTAGTAGTAATTCTTGTGGAAGAAGTAGAAACAGCAGTAGTTGTGGTATTAATAGCGTACAAATATTGCCTTTTTGGTCAATTGTTCATCTCCCTTATCATTTCCTGAAAATCCCAAATTAATATACTCACTCATTCCAGATTTAAGAACCCTTTTGACAACCCATATACACGTAACATGTTATGATTTAGTTCAACACTCCCCCAACATTCCCTCAAAGACTCGTCTTAATGTCCTTCGTATTTTGGGAAAGTAGAAGTCAAACATACGGTACATAACTTTTCTCAATAACATATACTATATGTAAATAACGAACAAATTGCATAACTTGCAGCCCATTCCCTGATGTCGGGGGGGGGGGGTGATATCTCCAAACCCATAATTACTGAACCTTTCAACAATGCTTAAGAAAATTGATGTTTCAAAACTTTGTTTGGAAGTTTGCTATGGAAAATAATGGGCGTGGATAGGGGTCTCTCAAATCACTTTGACTCTTAAAAAAGGCGCTATAACTCCCAATTTAAAAGCAAATGAGACCCATCTGAATTTAATACGACCACCCATTCCATAAAAACCTTATATGCTCGAAGGGCATAACTTAATGCCCTTGCCCCAGGGCTCTGGGGGTTGTGCCAACTCTGGAGGCATTGTTGTATGTTCTCTGGACTATTTTAAACAAAATTGCCGTCGCACAATTTCAATCAGATACATTTGGTGAAAAGAGGGGTAGTTGGGGAGGAGAGGGGCTAGTTGACATCCATCACTATTGACTTTTAAAGGGGAACTCAACTTCCAATTTCAACCAATGAGTCACCTCTAAAGTTTATAAAACCATCCCTTCCATAAGAACCTTAAATGCCCCAGGGGTATAACTTACAACCCTCGCCCTCAGGCTCTGGTGGTTTGTATTAACCTCAAAAGCCTTGTTATATGATGTTTAGACTATTTTGAATAAAAGGACTCTTAAAATATCTATAGGGTGCATCTCGGGAAAACACGACGTGTTTGTGTGTGTGTGTGGGGGGGGGGGGGTGCAGCCGCGCTCTGATCACTGACTCTTAGAAAGGGCACTAGAACTTCTGATTACCAATCCAATGAGTCCCCTCCAAAGCATATACGACCATCCTTTCTATGAGAAAATTTTATGCCCCCAGGGCATAACTTACAACCCTTGCCTGAAAGCTGTAGGAGAGGGGGGAGGGAGAATCTGTCTTCCTCACAGACATGATTTCCGGACCCTTCGACTACGATGAATAAAATTGTTGTATCTAAATTTTTATTGGAGGTGCTAAGGGAAATGATGAGCGGGGGGGGGGCTGGTTGATCTTAAATCACGTTGACTCTTAAAAAGGGCACTATAACTTCCAATTTAAAATCAATTTATCCCCATCTGAGTTTATACGACCGCCCATTCCATAAAAACCTTATATGCCCTCATGGCCTCGCCCAAACCTATCCCTAGAGCGCTGGGGGTTGTGTCAACCCTAGAGGCATTATTATATGTTCTTTGGACTATTTTGAACAAGATCGCTATCTCATAATTTCAATCAGATGCGTTTGGTGAAAAGAGGGGTTGTCGGGGGGGGGGGGGGGGGGGCTAAATGCCCTACATCACTTTTGACACTTAAAAAGGGACTTGAACTTCTAATTTTCAACCAAATGAGCCTCTTCTAAAGTTAAACAACCATCTTTTCCATAAAAACTTTAAATACCCCGCGGCATAACTTACAACCCTCGCCCCAGGCTCTGGTGGTTTGTATCAACCCCCAAAGCCTTGTTATATAATCTTTGGACTATTTCGAATAAAATGACTGTCTCAATGATTTTATTTGATCGGAAAAACACGGCGTGTTGGGGGGGGGGGTGGGGTTAGCCGCCCTCACCAATCCAATGAGTCCCCTCTGAAGTATATATGACCACCCTTTCTATAATAACCTTGTATGCCCCCGGGACATAACCTACGACCCTTGCTCTGAGAGCTGTGGGGGCGAATGTATCTTTCTCAAAGACAAAATATCCGAACCCTTCAACTACACTGAACAAAATTACTATCTCCAGATTTTGATTGGATGTCTTGGGGAAATGATGAGCGTGGGAGGGGGCTGGTTGCTCTCAAATCACTCTTGGCTCTTAAAACGGACACTATAACTTCCAATTTCAAATCAAATGAGCCACATCTGAAGTTTATACGACCACCCATTCCGTAAAAACCTTATATGCTCCCAGGGCATGACCTACAACCCTATCACCTGGGCACTTGGGGGCTGTGTCTATCCTAGAGGCATTGTTATGTTCTTTAGACTATTTTGAGCAAAATTGCTATCTCATAATTTTAATCAGATTCGTTTGGTGAAGAGGGGTAGTCGGGGGGGGGGGGGGTAGCTGCCCTCCATCACTTTTGACTCTTAAAAGGGAACTAGAACTTCCTATTTTCAACCAAATGAGCATCCTCAAACCTTAAATGCCCCCGGGCATAACTTGCAACTCATGCCCCCAGGCTCTAGGGGTAAATTAAAGCTTTCAGAGGGGTAGTTTGGGAGGGCAAGGGGACTTCCAATATAAAAGTGAGAAAGGTTTTTGTGTCCTAAATATTCCCCCTTTGCCCAAAAAGGACTGGCATTTTTTCTTAAAAGCTTAGAACTTTTGTCCGTAGATTATTTTGGTAAAGAGGACCCTTATATCCAGAAAGAAACTTGAAACAAATATGTTTCGCCCAAAGCTGGGTACAAAACTTTTTTGTAGCCAGCTTTCCAATCACCTGTTTTTTTTTTCAATCAGCTCTCTTACAGATACGAAAACGTTGTGGTCAGTGTGTGGGCTGTATGATAAAAGACAATTGCGGAGAATGTGTCCACTGTAAAAATGATAAAAGTCACCAAATCTGTAAGATGAGACGATGTGCCAAATTAACAGAAAAGAAGCCAAAGGTATGTACTTTTTCATCTATTACTTAATTCGCATCTCTTAGTGTGGTTCAATCCCGCTTTCTGGGTCTATAACGAAAGAAAGGAAGAGATGGCTGGGGCACGTTCTGGGGATGAATGATGAAAGATTGCCTAGTTGCCCTCGGATCATTTTTGACTCTTAAAAACGGAATTAGAACTGTCAATTTCTAGTCACTTGAGCCCCCTCCCAAGTTTATACCACCACCTCTTCCATAAAAACCCTATATGCCCCCGCACCTAGTCGATCCGGTTCTGACCGCCTGGGAAGTCATGATATCGGTAGACTCCAGGATGAGAATTTGAGAGAAACTTTCACAGGAACTGTGAAATTCTAAAATGGAGAGTTTAACATTTGATAATGTGGGAGATGGATTTTTTTATTACAGACTTCACGGCTCCATCACAAATGATGATTTGCCGCTAGTCCTGGTGGTTACCTCATTTTCTACTGAGGTACTTGTTATACCTTCTCTTGAACGCGTCAAGGGAAAGATTTTTCGGGATTACCTCTGCCGGCAATCTATTCCATGTGGCAACCGATCGCTGGGCAAAACTCGTTTTCAGATATTCTTGGCGGGGAATACCCTGCTCAAGGTTGTCATGACGAGCTGTACTTCGGCGAGTTGATCACAAGGGCTTTGCTTTATCAGGAACGAGCTTCGATAGCTTCTCCGATGGAGGGTTATACAAGTACTTATAGAAAACCGACATGGACGCCACATCGAAGCGTTCCTGGATCAGCTTTGGGGTTTTAGCTTTCGTGCTGCCAGATGTTGCTGCACGCACTGCTCTATTTTGAATATGTTGGAGTGGAGTGATGTGGCTTTTTTATGCACCAACGAAGAGAGGACATGCATATTCCATGACAGGTCTGGTGCACGAATTGAGAAGTGGCAGAATAGAATCATCAGGGAGAAGACTTTTGCATCTCAGGATAACTTCTAATTTCTTGTTGCAAGAGGATCTAATTTTGCTGAGATGCTCAGTCCATGAGAGATCCGAAGGGAAATTAACTTTAACTGGATGGATGGAAAAATTTTTAGAAATACAATTTGTCAAGTTAGGAATATGCAGCTAGGAATATTACTGAAAAAGCTTTATGTTTAATAGAGAGGAGAAGGGGCTTGTACAAGAATTATCTGAGTGAAAAATCATATGAAAACGAAAGGAATGTAAATAAAGCGAAGAAAGTATTAAAATATGAACTAAGGAGGTGTGAAGGGGATGCCATGGATAAAATTGTCAAGGATCTGGAAGATGCAGCTAGACCGCATAATAGTAAAACATTGTACTGACTTGTTAATAAATTGAAAGGGAGTAGCCAATCTGGACTTTTCTCACTTAAAGATAGGAACTGGGCCACGATTAGTGATAAGGAAAGAGTAAGAGAGATGGACAGAACATTTTGAGAATGTGCTAAACCGAGATGGAGTTGCAGGCAAAGATATAGAGGAAAATGAAAAAGTTTGTGATACCTTGAATGTGAAGGAAGATTTGTTTTTTTGAGGAAAAATTAGTGGCAGCACTTAAAGTTAAAAATAATAAGGCTCCAGGTGCTGATAGGGTGGTAAATGACTTTGTTAAATATGGTGGCTCTGAGGTTAGAAATAAGTTACTGAAGATTATGAATATGATTATTGAAAAAGGGAAAGTACCTAACGACTTTAATAAAACCTTAATTAAACCACTGTATAAGAAAGGTGATAAGAGTGGGTGTGCTAATTATCGAGGCATTAGTCTGGTCTCTGTAGGTAGCAAATTACTTAGTAATATGATACTTTTTAGACTGAGAGATGCCGTAGACAAAGTTTTAAGAAAAGAACAGCGTGGTTTTAGAAAAGGTAGAGGATGTATCGACCAAAATTTTCCTCTTGGGTTATTGATTGAGAAGTGCCTGAGTTATCAAACACTTTTATTCCTCAGTTTTATAGATTATGAGCAAGCGTTTGATTCTGTTTATAGAAGAGCTTTAGTGATGGTCTTATCCTTGTATGGTATACCCGAAAAATACATTGAAGTGATTAGTGTACAAGAATAACACTACTGTGGTTGTGGTAGGAAATGACGTTAGCAGCTGGTTTCGTATTAAGTCAGGAGTCAGGCAGGGTTGTGTTATATTCCCCTTTATATTGATCATTTTGATAGACTTTATTTTAAGGAGGTTACGAAAGGCAATGGGAGACCACGGAATCAAATGGGGACTAAAAACTCTCCTGGACTTATATTAGGCTGATGATTTAAGTATCCTAAATGAAAGTTTGAGTAAAATGAATGAACTTCTAGACGTTTTGGGAATTCAAGGGGGTAGAATAGGTTAGGAAATTAATGTTAAGAAGACTTAAGCCACTAAATCTAGAAATAAGTGAAGATGAAAAGTGACGTTGGGCAACGAAAAGATTGATCAGGTGGCCAGCTTCACTTACCTTGGTAGCAGTATTAGTAAAGACAGTGGGAGCAGTAAAGATGTTAAAGTAGAATAGCCAAGGGTGTAGGCTCAGGGTGTTTTTCTACAGTTAGATAAAGTTTGGAAGAATAGGAAGATAAGTATGCAAACCGAGATTAGAATATTGGAAGTTACAGTGAAGACAGTGGTCAAACATGGCTCTGAAGCATGGACGCTCCAAAAAACGGATGAAGATTTGCTAGATGTTTTCCAAAGAAATTGCCTACGGATTGTTCTGGGTATCCGGATGACTGACCGTATTTTAAACAGTAGGCTGTACAAAAAGTGTGGTTCAATCCAGCTTTCTAGGGCTATAACGAGAGAGATATTGACATGGCTAGGGCACGTTCTGCAGATGAAGGATGACAGATTGCCGAAGATATTCTTTTTCGGTCAACCGTTTAGGGCTAAACAGAAAGCAGGTCGTCCGCGGTTGAGGTGGGAGGATGTCATAAAGAAATGTTTAAAGGAAATGGAACTTCCTGGGAGGGTGTAAAGAGGGAGGCTTTGAATAGATTGGGGTGGATGAGAAGCGTGCGTAGCTGTTTGGGCCTCAGGTGGCTTGGTGCTGCGGTGAGTTTTTAATAGTAGTAGTAGTAGAATATATCCAAAAAAGAACCCTGTAAATAGCTTAAAATAAGGTTAAGATCCGTACCCTCTTCTTCTAAAACAAATCTAGGCTAGGACGCTTGAGTTCACGAGAATTGTATTGTGCCTCTGTTTTTCAAAAATTACAATTCCAAACCCTCAAATAGAAAATAGTTTCCTCAAAAAACACTCTGCCCAGATTCTACCCTTTGGGGTTGTTTCTCAGCCTTTGATCTCTGTTTTGTGTTTTACCGCCAGTTACGACAAAGCTGTTGTCCCCATTAATTACCAAAATAATTAATGAAACAACCTAATAGTTTTCTGCTTTTATTACTTGAACCAATTAATTTTTTTCTCCCTTTTTACCCTTTTAATTTCTTTATAAATTTTTACTAGTTTTAATTTTTTTTTTCTTTTAGTATTTTCAACATGTTATGATTTTTTCTCTTTTTGTGCTGATTTTATTACATGACGCCTTGGCCTAATTTATTCAAAATATGATGTTCCGTGTTATTATATACTATTGTATTCTCTCGCCAGTTTTATACGAACTAATTTACATAAAATACACAAAAAAACTTTCCCAAAGAAAAGTAAAGAGCTACATTATACCAAAGATGAGCAGAAATAAAGTCATATAATGATTCGCGCTTAAAACAAACATGAATCACTGTCAATAAACAAAACCCAAAACGAACAGAAATTACAATAAAAAATCAAGTCTAAGCTAAAATGAACAGAAACTACGAGAAACAGGAGTAGGACTAATGCACCCTTTGGCCTTTAAAGAGCAGAACGTCATTTGCGGTTTAGTAAAATCAATTTTTTTTTCAAGCTGTGTGTTTTATTTGTCATGAAATCGAACAAAAAAAGAAGGAAAATCTACATAATTACAAAGATTGCTGAAAAGCACTTGTCTATGTAGATGGACAGTTTAACATATCTTGATATTCATTCTAGAAAGTTTTAGCAATTTTGAGGCTCCAGTGTTGCCTTTAGTAAAAGTCCATAAGGCTTCAATGTTTTATTTATTTGTTTTTTCTTAAAATAAATTTTACGAGAAAGAACTTCTCTAAGAAACTAAAGACCCGTTTTAAATCCTAATATGAACATAAATATATTTATATTGTAATTGAGTCTCAAAATGAACAGAAATTAGAAATAAATAATTTCATCAATCATATAGATAACAGATAATGATACAGATGAATAAGTGTATTCTAAACGAGAAAAAAGTTAAAAAAATACTCAAGTCGAACATAAAACCAAAAGAAATTGCTACCAAAGGGAGTTTGGCTGCTGAAGTTAGAGATAAGGAAGTTAGACATAGGTTACTGAAGGTTATGAATATGATCTTTTAAAAGGGGGAAGTACCTAGCGACTTCTCCCTATTAGTCTGGTTTCTTTAGGAAGCACATTAATTAGTATGATGATATTTTTTTAGACTTGAAGATGCTGTAAATGAGGTTTTAAGAGAAGAATAATGTGGTTTTAGGAAGGAGAGAGGATATGTTGACCAAATCTGTACTCTTAGATTAATAATTGAGAAGTGACTGTGCCATAGTCCATAGTTTTATAGATTATGGGCAACCATTTGATTCAGCCGATAGAAGCGTTTTAGTGAAGGCCCTATCCTCGTATGGTATACCGGATAAATACACTAAGTGATTAACATTGCTGCGGCTAAGGTAGGAAATGAGGCTAGTTGCTGGTTTTGTGCTGAATCAGAAGGTAAACAAGGTTGCCTTCTATCTCCTATTTTGAGGAATTTTATCCTAAGGAACACAGCAAAGGCTATGGGAGGTATAGAATCAAATGGTAAAGTAAAACTCTCCTACATTTAGATTATGCTCATGATTTGAGCATCCTAGAAATAAATATTAGCAAAATGAATTATTTTTGGAGGTTTGAGAGCCCAGGGCGAAAGAATAGGCTTACCAATTAACGATAAATTAATTTTTTTATGTACAAACTGTTTATATACATATAAGTCAAGTGTTTATATACAAGGTTGGCTATTGGGAAAAAAGTGGAATATTTGAGTGTCCAAAAAGGCTGAGGATATTAAGGTAAAACATTTAGAAATGTTTAGGGAAGTGTGAGACAAAATCAAAGCACACTACAGGAAACTTTTCAAAAGGACAAAACAGCAATATCTAAGGTTAGGCTAAGGGTCTTCACTTGAAACATTAAAGGCGTGTGGAAAAATGAACGAAGGGTAGTAGGGTAATTTTATAGCACTACTTACAACGCATGCAAAATTTCAACTTAGCTGGGAAATTTATAAGTTATTACCAAAGAAGTACTGAGGAGTCGCCGAATTTCGGAAATCACGAACAACAGTTGGGGCGTACCAAGCGTGGCCAAAGTGGTGCCGAACCTTGTAGGGACTATGCCACGCATGGCAAAACTGTATCACACGTGGCACTCCAAGATGTACACCAATTGGGTAATCCCTTGATAAGTACAAATTCTTAAGTTGTTAGGTAATTAATGGTGTATAATTACTGGTGTATAATAATAATGGTGTATAATAATGGTGTATAATGGTGTATACATTCTCATTTCAATGTCTATACAGTGAAAAGCTATTAGGCTTATGTTCTTCCATAATTTGGGCTGGTCTACCATTGCTTTGTCACCCTACTTGTGCTTATTGAAGGGTTGCCGACTTTTTTGCACGCATCGAGGAGTCTCCGACTTTCTGCCCCCTGGTGTGCATATGTGAGTGCTGTGTGCGCCGCACAGTTCCGCCACGTCTGCGATAGTCTCTGTAATGCCAGGGTCAGCTCTATCACTCTTTCCATCCTTTCACTATGCTTGGGACGCCCCACCTTGTGTAAGTGTTATCTGAAATTCGGCGATCCTTCGGTAAATATTTGGTAACAACTTTTGAACATCTGTGATTGCTAAATTGAAATTTTGCATGTGTTTTAAGCTTGCACCAATCAGCAGCATTTATTTTTTCAAAATTCTACACATGAATCTTTTGGTACTTATTTAGTAGCCGGTAAACACGCGAGACAGCCACTCGAGAAAAGCAAAGATCAAACAGGCATTACTCGGTAGTTCCTATGAGATGCTGAATAAACAAGGGGTTTCTCACTCCGGGAACTATATTTAAACTTATGGTTTTTTGGGGTTTAGGGGGAAAAGGTACCTAGGTTAGGTTACGTATTTAATATATGCTATGCTTTATTCCCCCCCCTAATGTGCAAATATAAAGCCCAAATTTGTTTATAAATTATTATATTTTTATCATACTTTGTTTTATTTCATTAGCATTAACCAAACTTCACTTCTCGCGTGTTTACCGGCTACTAAATAAGTATCTGTCTTTTCTTTAAGTTGCTACAAAAAACATTTTTGGGCAAACAATTTTTATTTCCGAAAGTACTTGTGTTGCGTATAAAATTTATTACCAAGGACAGTAAAAATGAAATCTAGTTCTTTAAATTGGTTTAGTGGAAGCTTACACAGTCATATTAACGGGCGCCAAGTTTGAAAATGAGGAACGTATGTGAACAATCAGCAGAAAATGAAAGACAAAAATATCATCATGGAGCTTTCGAAAATGTAATTATCGTGACTGCTGTAGCAAAAGACAAACACTATCATTAATTGGCAGAAATCTGGGTGAAAAAAACACACACACAAAAAAAAACAGTGATTAAATGAGTAAAACAATGTATGAATATAACCTTAACATCTGGTTATCAAATAGGAATTGAAAATAATAATACGTATTATTGAATAGCTAAAAGTCTAAGCAATACATTAATATGTTTATTATTGAAATTACATAAAAAAAAAACTTTTTCCACGAAGTATGTTTTTCCACAAAAAAAGTAAAGAACTCCATTAAACCAAAAATGAACAAAAATGGAATCGAATAATCTACCAAGTATACAACTACCACAAATCAGTATCAATAGATAAATGAAACCCAAAAACGAACAAAAGTTGAAATAAATAACAGAGTCAAACTCAAAACGAGCAGAAATTAATAGGAGTAGGGTTCAAAACCCCTATGCTTTCTAAAAGCCAGAATATAATTTGTAATTTACTGAAAAAAATTCAAATGAATGTGCATTGTCAATTTAATATACATATGCTGATATTTGTTCCTTAAAATCTTAATTAATTTTTGAGTTCTTAAAGTTATAAAAGTGAAAACATTTAAAAGAATTTTTTCAGTAAAGTACAGATTATATTCTGGCTTTTAGAAAGCATAGGGGTTTTGAACCCTACTCCTATTAATTTCTGCTCGTTTTGGGTTTGCCTCTGTTATTTATTAAATAAAAAAACAAAACAAGTTTTTTAAACTGAAAGTAAGGAGCGACATTAAAACTTAAAACGAACAGAAATTATTCCGTATATGAAAGGGGCTGTCCCCTCCTCAACGCCTCGCTCTTTACGCTAAAGTTTTTTATTGTTTTAAAAATAAAGTTGCGAGACAGAGTCAAATTCCGTTTTTAGAGTTTCGGTTTACCATTGAGCCGGGTCGCTCCTTACTTACAGTTAGTTACCACGAACTGTTTGATTTTAATTTCTGTTCGTTTTGGGCTTCATTCTTAGGACTATTTTGAAAAAATCGCTCTCTCATAATTTCAATCAGATGTGTTTGGTGAAAGGAGGGGTTGTAGGAGAGGAGAGTGGGGGGGGGCTAAATGTCGTCCATCACTTTTGACGCTTAAAAGGGAACTAGAACTTCCAATTTTCAACCAAATGAGCTTCTTATAAAGTTAAACAACCATCCCTTCCATACAAACCTTAAATACCCCCTGGGCATAACTTACAACCCTTGGCCATAATCTCTGGGGTTTGTTTCAACCCTAAAAGCCTTGTTATATGATATTTAAACTTTTGAATATAATGGCTATCTCAAAATTTCTATTAGATGCATTTCGGGACAATACGAAGTGTGTGTGTGTGTGGGGGGGGGGTGTTAGCTGCCCTCCGATCACTTTTGACTCTTAAAAAGAGCACTAGAGTGTCTGATTACCAATCCTATGAACACCCTCCGAATTTTATATGACCACACTTTCTATAAAAGCCTGATATGCCCCCAGGGCATAACCCTTGCCTTGAGGGCTTGAGGGATTTTTATCTTCAAAGCCATAATTTCCAGACCTTTCAAACACGTTGAACAAAATGACTATCTCAAAATTTTAATTGGAAGTGTTTGTAGAAATGATGGCCGTGGGGGGGGGGGTCATTTCTGATCACTGTCGACTAATAAAAAAAGGCACTAGTCCTCTCAATTTCCAATCGAATAAGCCCTTTTTTAAGCTTCTACGACAAAACTTTCTGTAAAAACCTTATATGCTCCAAGGACATAACTTACTACCCTTGTCCTGAGGGCTAAGGGGGAAGGGGGGTTGTCATCCTCAAAGACATAATTTCCAAACCTTTCAACTACGTTGAAAAAAAATGGCCACATCAAAATGTTGATTGGAAAAGATGGGCATAGGGAGGGGGGGGTGTGATTCTTCCTCCGAGTACTTTCGACTATTAAAAAGGGTAATAGCCCTCTCAAATTCCAATCGAATTCCGAATTCAAATTCCAACACTTTTTGAAGTTTTTACGACAACGCTTTCTATAAAAACCTTATACTCCCCCAGGGCATAGCTTACAACCTTAGGCCTGAGGGCTGTGGGGAAGGGAGATTTTCATATTCAAAGACATAATTTCCGGACCCTTCAATTACGTTCAACAAAATGGCAATATCAAAATACTGATCGGAAGTGTTTGGGGGAATAATGGGCGGGGGGGGGACATTCGCCCCCGATCACTCTTATTAATAAGAGCACTAGCCCTCTCAATTGAGTACTTTGAAGTTTCTACGACAAAAGTTTCTATAAAAACCTTATATGGCCCCAGGGCATAGCTTACAACCCTTGCCCTGAGGGCTGTGGGGGGATTGCCATCCTCAAAGACATAATTTCCGGACCTTTCAACTACGGTGAACAAAATGCCTATCTCAAAATTTTGATTGGATGTGTTCAAGGAAATGGTGAGCGTGAGAGGGGGGTTAGTTGCCCTCCAATCGCTTTTAACTATTAAAAATGGCACTAGCCCTTTCAATTTCCAATTGAATGAGCCCTTTTTGAAGTTTCTAAGACAACGCTTTCTATAAAAAACCTTATATGCCCCCAGGGCATAACTTACAACCCTTGCCCTGAGGAGTCTGGGAGGGTTGTCATGCTCAAAGACATTATTTCCGGATCTTTCAACTGCGTTGAACAAAATGGCTATATCAAAATTTTAATTGGATGTGTTTGGGGAAATGGTGGGCGTGGAAGGGGTGTTATTTGCCTTCGAGTCTCTTTTGGCTATTAAAAAGGGCGCAAACCTTTCCCATTTTCAATCAAATGAGCCCTTTTCGAAGTTTCTACGACAACTTCTTCGATACGAAGTGCCCTAGTATAAAGAAGCCAAAAAAAAAATACATTGTGCCAACATTGTTCTTTACTTAAGCCGTGCTATTGCACTGCATATGATTAGGCTACTCAATATTAAACACTTCTAAGTATTAATTAATTGGCATACCTAATGCAAGAAAACATTTTGGACAGACGAATTAGGTTGTCCGATTTTGTTTTATTTATTTATTTAGTTGAAGTCATTCAGATATAAGTAGAATCCCCATTTTTTTCTGATTCTGAAATCACCACTTTTATTTATCTTTTTTTTTTTTACATATTCCCGCTATTTGTTTGATTGCGAACGGTTATAAAAAACTATTGATGCTGGCAATGCTCTATGGTAAGATGCAGATAAATTAGGTGTTACAATTGTCCGGTTAGTCATGTTGTGTAGAAAGGATAAGTGTCATAAAATTATTGAATTAGTTTCTGCCTATTTTTCTTTCACAGGTCAGTGTAGCAGCAAAGGAGAACTTTGCGCGACGCAAAACATCTCAAAAATTTGGGAACAACCAAAAGAAAAATCTTGGGAAATTCTTATTTTTGGGTATGAATTGAGCTAAGGTAGAACCAGGAGCAGAAATATTTTAATTTTGACGTCCTCCGTGCTTTAAAATTTAATTAAAAAGTTGGATTGTAAGACAAGTATTTATGTCTCTATTCAAATTGTGACTAAGATACTCTGTTTGAAGATAATAATATTTACTGAAATCAACGTCTTTTTAAACTTACTATTTTATATCTCAAAAGCTACATGAGACAAAATTCTGAAACTTTGTAAATAAACTAATTTTATAGCCATAGAGGACAAAATTTTATAATGTTCTGAAAACGTCAGGCTGTAAAACAGATTTAGTATGTTGATACTGCTTTCAAACATATCCATTGATTAGAATTTTTTTTATCTAAGACTCATTTCTCTTTTTCGTTGAAAATATCTAAAGCCGAGCTGGCCAGCCATGACAAAAAACAGAAAGAACTGAATATAAAGACGACAAACTGGTCTATGGCCAGAAAATGAAAACGAAGAAAAACAACAAAAATCAAACGAATATTTCGCCCGTATCTAACAAGGCGATATCAGCGTAGAAAAAAACTAAAACTAAAAAATATATATAAAACTAAAATAGACTAACCTAAACTATATAATATACAATTACTTAACATTTACAATTCGAAGCTACCTTCATCAAACCACAAAAGTAACTGAAAAGTTAAATTTGGGTCAAAATTTAAAACATAGTTAAGTCCTGATTCTAAGATTTTCACTTTTGTATTTAAAATATTTTTTTTTTCTAGAAGCACCAAAAGATTTTGAAGCCAGTCAGCGCTTCAAACATAAAGAAGAAAAAGTTGGTTTCTTCAAGAACACCATGTGCCAAGTTTAAAGGGAAGTCCAAGATGATTCGCGTGGATTTCATAAAAAAGAACCTACCCAATAGTACCAAAAAGCTATCAGTCTCAGCCATTACATCTGTGGCTGGTAGTTCGAGTCCCAGTGCATCACCAACTAAAAAAATCGCTAATAAATGTGGTGAAAGGTCTAGTAGTGTTTTGGAAAAGTCCTCGATAGTCAAATCAGGAAAATCCCAAGGTAAACCAGAAAGAAACCCAAATATCTCAGGAAAAAGTCCAATTGCTTCGGCAAAAAAACTTAGAAGCACCAGGGGAAAGCCAGGTTTCACTGGAGAAAAGCCAGGGTCGTTCTTCTGTGAATCCAGGTTTTCTGTCTAAAACAGGATCTGCTGATACATCAGGGGAAACCCCCAACGTCTCAAGAGGTAGCGCAACTTATGTTTGGGGTGGTAAAAAAAATTTCAAGACTTCTTCAATTGTTTCTGTGATGATCCCAAAGCCTCGCTGTAGATCAAGCTTGGTACAAATCGGTCAGAGCTCTTCCAGTGATGATTTTGAAAAGGGCAGTGTTTCAAATCAGACCCAAAAGACAGCCAAAAATAAAACTATAAATGATCAGTCTGGTGATATTACTAATAGTATTGCAGAAGAAAGAGTTGATTCTGACAAAACCAATAAAGATGGTGAATCTGATGCTTCTGAATTTGAAGATTTTTTAAAAAACATCGAAAGTATACCCAAAAGGTGCAGCAATCAATTAAGTACCCTATTGGCTCACCCAATGCCAGTTCAGGAAGCATTACTAATTCAGAAAAAGTTGATTTTCTGAAAACAACGGAATTTGAAAAAGAACCAGGTACAGAAAATAAAAACACTTGGAAATACAGCAAGTCCGAGTGCGAGACCATTACAACTTTGCATAGTAGAAGCTCTAAGTCTCAGAGCGTAACTGCTGTAAATCAGGAACAAAATAACCCCAAAGAAACGGAAGTGTCTTGTAGAAGTACATTGGAAACATTGCCAAAACTTGTTACTGCCACAAAACCTGATAGGTTAGATGGAATGAAGGATAATGAAATAAATAGGCCTTTGAAGAGAGGGCGTGGTAGACCAAGATCAAGACTTTCATTACCTTTGCAAAAAGACAATGGAGCAGACGAGTCGAAAGGGCAGATTAGTGATGAACTTTCAAATGGCAGGCGGAGCAGATCAAGATCTAGAAGTTCAAAAGACTCATTGATAAAAACTGGCAAGGAAGAAACGAATTCTCTTGAATCTAGTCAAAGACAAAGTATATTAATATCTAGACTGCCGTCTTCGACGACCGAAATAACTCCTGCTTCTAGTTCTTCTACCCATGCAAAGGAGTGTTCCAATGAAGACGACTTGAAAGATGCTGTATCCGAAAGAAATACAAGACGATCATCATCTTTGCAAAAAAACATTGGAGCAAACGAGTCGAAATGGCAGATTAGTGATGAGCTTTCAAATAACAAGCGGAGCAGATCAAGATCTAGAAGTTCAAGGGACTCATTGATAAAAACTGGAAAGGAAGAAACGAATTCTCTTGAATCTAGTCAACGACAAAGTATATTAATATCTAGACTGCCGTCTTCGACGACCGAAATAACTCCTGCTTCTAGTTCTTCTACCCATGCAAAGGAGTGTTCCAATGAAGACGACTTGAGAGATGCTGTATCCGAAAGAAATACAAGACGATTAAGAGCTATAAGTGCAACAAAAGAAGAGCAATCTCGTTCTCAACCACCTATTCCTCCAAGAAAGAACTCTCGAACTTCAGAGTGTATTGAGGAGAGGGAGTTCCTGGCAGGGATTGATCAGTTAAGTGAGTTAGAGGCAGTCTTTGATGAAGGACAGAACAAGTCTGAAGAAAATGAGAACTCTCTATGTTCTGCTGAGTTAAAACAAGTGAATACTTTGAATTTACCTAATCAGAAAGAAAAAACAAGGGTAGACCAATGTCCTGAACCTGCTAACAGCTGCGAAAACATTACTGAAGTACTGTCAAAAAGGTCAACATGTTTGAACGTTCGAATGGGTCCTAGTCTAGTTCCAGCAAATAATTGTGATCAAGTCACTAACTCCCTTGGTGATTTAAGAGACATAGTTGAAACAGATCTTGATGCTCCAATCCAAAAAGAAAAACGTTCAAACGAATGCAGCTTTCTTTCTGTTGAAGTACCGGGCCTAAAACAAATGGGTAACTCCTTCAACGTTTTATCTCAAAAGAGAAGAGACAACGAATCTCCAAGTCCTGTTAGAATACGTGTTTATACAGGCTCAAGGCTAAGCAGACGGGAAGAATTTTTTCTTAAAAAACAAATAAATCATTCTTTTAAAGCTTATGTAAAACTAGAGCCGCTACGCTTAGACCGTGGATTATTGTCAGTGTCTTGCTTGTCTAAAGCTTCATTGGATGAAAATATCATTGCTGAATTTTCCTCAATGGCTGAATTAAAAAAAAAAAAAAATATAAATAACCTTAAGTTAGACACATCAGTACCAGAAAGAACCAAACTTGCTGACGATGAAAGCTTGGTTGGCAAACGTGGCACCAACAATATAGAAGACAAAAATGAATTCCAAGATTTGTGTGTGTCAGAAAGTGAAGAATGTGACCTAAGCTCACAAACATCCTCCCCGATTCCTGAGGGAAGCAAGATAGGTTCTGGTAGAGCGTTTCCTACGCGTTTCAGGGCTAATGATGAAGCTCTGCTGAAATCCATTCTGACGCCGTTTCCTCGCAAGAAGTCAAAATCCGTGTCCTTTCATCCACATTTGGAATTATTTCCCGAAGAAAGTGCTTTGCTTTTAGCTTCTTCTGAAGTAGTTGATTTAAGCTCTGATCTTGGCGAGGAAGAGACGTCTGAGCCTGAGGTGGAAGATCATAAGTGTCTTATAGAAATAGAAGCTATTTGTTGTTCGGAGCTGGAGGATAGCTCTAGTAAAATAGAAAAAATAAAGGAGGTTATCAAGGAAGCTCCGAAATCTGCAAAATATTCGAAGGCTTTTATTGTTATTGGCAACTCCACAGAGCTCGACCTGCCCTCTGATATCATTGTTAATGTGACCCACCTTATTTTGAAAAATCTTCTAAGAGTGAAAGAAAATGTAGATGGCTCTGTTTCAAAATGTGAAACCACTGAAGCCGGTGCCCCTCTAAAAGACTCTAACAAACATTCTGAAAGTACAGTAACAGTCAAAGTTCCAAGAGAAAAAGTGCGAAATTCTACAACTACAAGTACCTCTCATGACAGTACTCCACTTTCAAGTCCCCTGAAACAACGGTTATGGCTCGATAATATTCGTAGTCCGGAAGAGAAAGTCACTGTTTCCTTGAACGAGACTCCTGAAAATGTGTTGCTCAGTCAAATTGAAACAAGGCTATATAGAAATTCAATTGCAAATGTTTGCCAGAATTCACCTGGTTCAAGTTTAGAAGGTATAACTCCTCTTTCAGAATACAAATTGTTGCACGTGGATTCTAACTTGAATTCTCGTACTGGTAACGCATCCGTTGATGACTCTGCTAACTCCGGAAGCACTGAACAACCTGGCATTTTGACTAAGAAGGAAGCGGAGGTTATCAAGAAACTCGGTATCAAGGCTCCATCACGAATGGAAGCTAAAAGTTTGAGTGAGAAAGAGCGAAAGGACAGAGGAATTGAAAAAAAGGCAGTAAACCCTCAAGAACCTCATATTCATACTATAAAAGAAGCAACTACTAAACAAAAGGAATCCATAGAATTAGAATCTAAGGGATTAGTTGAAATTAAGGGAAAAGAATCATATGACAGGGAGTTTTACCTTCAAATTCTAAGGAAGATTCAGAAAAAGAAATCAAATAGTAAAAGTGAAGGTATAATTACAGTAGAGGGAAAATCTAAAAAAGAAATGAATAAAGATAAGCCGTGCTATACCGTGCACGGCCCCCGAAAGATACTCGACGATTCAATTCCTTTAGAGTCGATTTCTTTAACATCATTGGATCGGTTTGACCTCTCTGAGAAACACAAAGACATGCTTCTAAAGAAACACAAAGAATGGTCAATTTTGCCAAATGCAGACGTTGCAGTTGGGTCTCATGAACACTCAAAGAGTCTTCAATTGGATGAAAAGAGTGAACGAAGAAAAGGAAGCCATGAAAGACAAGACAAGTCAAAAGATGTTTTAAATAAAAAAGTGGTAAATCAGGAAAGCCAAGAAATGCAAAAAAAGAAGCATAAAAGTAGAGAAAGAGAATTGAAACGAAAACATGAAACGTCTGACTCCCAAGAAAATAAACTGAAGAAAGAGAAAACTGTATCACGGTTTCTAGAAGAAGGCACTCAAAAAAGAGATGAATCTTGCTCGAACAAGAGGAAGTATGCAAAAGATGCTGATAGAAAGAAAAGCGGATCTCGAGACAAAGAACAAAAATCAAACAAAAGGCAGAAAATAGTTGAGATAAAACTAGTAAAAGACAAAAAAGGAAACATGGTTGCCGGTACCTTAAGCACTAACATATTTCTATCACCCGAAAGGCCCAAATCTGGAAAAGAGTTTTGGAAAGAAAGTCAAGCTAAGAAAGCGAATTCTACTGATATATCTGGTAGTCCAACTATCAGCTCACCTAGGACTCCTGATTTTACTAAAAATTCAGAGAACAAGTCAGCTACTTTGTTTTTATCACCAACTAAGGTCTCACCAAAAATGTCACCTATAGTCTCAAAAACTGCTTTAAAAATCATGCATGAAAAGAAACTTGCTGAAGCTGAACGGGCGAGTAAGTCAGAGTCACCCACAGAAGTATCATCAGGTTTTCTTGATCTTGCTCCCTTAACGGTATCTGGGAGCCCGGGTCATAAAGATACACTGATCATCGTTCCCCACCCAGAAACTGTAACCCCTCCTAAGTTTCAAGATTTATTTTTAGAGCATCAGTCTGAAAGTATTGAGAAATCATCGAAGGGTGAAACAACTGCCGCTGAGATTGTTCCGAAAATGACTGATGTTGTTTTTGGACAAGCCACGGTAGCGATTGATATAAGAGATACAACAGAATTTCAAGGAGAAAAATCAGCTTCTCCTGTCGTAGAAGATACGGTAGTTGCCCCGAAAGATGATGATTCGATGATTGCAGAAACTTCAGAGGATGTGACTTTACAGGATCAGCCTAAAACAATGCTTATAGATGAAGAAGAAAGTAGTGCTGATTTGCCTGAGACGAGTGATGATTCAAATTTTGATTCAAACGCTGCTGCACCCACTAGAACCTCCACAGAAGCTGTAGAACATCCAGCAACAGAAATAAACACTGAAGGGCAGTCAACCGCTTCGGAAGATGAGCTATTATCTTCTCCTAAGCAGCTGCTTGGTGAAGAAAAAGAAGAGATTATTGCGGAGGGAAATATGTGCTGTGAAGATGCAGGCAAGGTGTGTTTAGTTCTTTTTCTTTCAAATCTTCCGTTTTTTATTTTCTTTCTCTTTTTCTTTACCTTCTTTCTATATATCTTGAGGTTTCACTATTAAAATCCGCAAATATTATATTTTCTTGTGTTCCGAGGGCTGTTCAATAAGTAACAGGGTCAATCGCACTAGCTCAAGCACGGTTTATTTAATCATTTCAAAACTTAAGCTACTTTTCAGTACAGTCTCCGGCAACAAACTTGCCCCGTCGTTTTCATTTTTTTTGTGCCTCTGACATCAGATTCTTTGGGTTCTATGGTGTATAAATGGTCATAGATGTATAAGTGTTGCCGGGTACTGTGTTGAAAAGCAGCTAAAGTTTTGAATTGCTTAAATAAATCGTTTCTTACCTACAGTGTTTTGTCTCGTTACTTATTGAATGGCCCTCGTATTTTATATTGTCAAACAATAAGATTTTTACGGAAATTAAGAAAGAAGTCAAATATTACTTCTTTGTTTTTGCTTAATTAAACCAAAACCAAAAAATGGCTTTAGGAAAATCATTAATTTTAAAGATGGGATTCATCCCCCCCCCCCCCTCTCTCTCTCTCTCTCTCTCTCTCTCTCTCTCTCTCTCTTCTCTCTCTCTCTCTCTCTCTCTCTCTCTCTCTCTCTCTCTCTCTCTCTCTCTCTCTCTCTCTCTCTCTCTCTCTCTCTTCTCTCTCTCTTGAACAGTTCATGGTACTAAGATTTACTGAATTAACGCAATGCTGTGTAATATTTCACTGGCTAAAATCACCGTAACTCCCTTTTCTTTAATTTTTTTTTTTTTATCTCACATGTAGGAAATTACTGAAGAAGAAGCTACACCAGGATCAGATATGGTTACCACCCCCGTTTTTGATTTGGCTAAGGAGCCTGAACCAGAGCCTCTTGACTATGAAATTGATCTGGAGCACGAGGAAGAACTACTCGATGCCTCAGAGAGGTATTCATCTAACTTGTTTTTTTCAACCTCTTTCGTTGATTGTAGTATTACGACACCGCCAAGAATTCCTACAATTAGATAATTTTGATGAGAATATGCTATAGCATGGCTATGCATTTTATTGATGATTTTAGCAGTTCAGATGCCAAATCGATAAAGTCTGTAATTAGCTGATGGAGAAAATTCAAAGACTGGAACATTCGTCTAAACATTTTTCTTACCTATGCATTTAATATATAATGGAAATAAGGGTTTTCATAGAATGTTAAAACTAAATTGACTGCCACAAATGTTTTAATCTTGATTTTATTTGTATCTAAATAGATATTAAAATACTAAATAGAATCTAAAAATATTTTAAGTCCACTTGAATGGAATTTATGTAAAAGGAAGAAAACATTGATGGAAATTTATAACATATTAAACCAACAAAAATAAATCTGTTGTTGTAAATTTACTGATGTAAAAAAATAATTTCTGCATGCTTGTGCAGTATTTACTTTTAGATGTCATAAAAAAAACTTACTAAAAAATATTGTGTTTTCAGTGAAGTGCAAATGACACTAGCCTTTTGAGGGTTTGTAAGTGCGGTAACACCATGCTTAACTGTGGTAAAGGCTGTCCGTTTTAATCTTGACTTCTTGACTCACTTTAATTTTTGTTCATTAAATGTTTCAATTAGCACTCAACTTCGAAGAAACAAACGTTTGCTCTTATAATTTAAAATTAATTGAAACGATTAATCCTATCTAAATGGGTAAATATAATAAGGCATTACCATCTCAAGAAAGTTTCCAAACATTTTTGGCCGATTGACATTTTTTTTTTGCCCAAAAAGTGTCTTTTGCCATAATGAGAATAGGAAAATATCTCTTTAGAGATGCTTTTACCCAGAGAAATACGTACTTTCGCTGCAATGGCAAGGCCACCCCATCTACATTTTTGAAATTTGATGTACTTTGAAGCCATGCTGAGGACATTTTTGTTTTTATAATTGTAAGATGCTAATTGATGCCGTATCTATCTCTTTGGCGTTTTGGCAAATCAATGATATCAAAGCTGTATGGGTTTTGGTTAAAAGTATTCAGTTCATAAGCGGTGCCATTTTATAGATGGTCATTTTAATCAAAATAATTTAATTGTATTGTATATATGTATATTCTGTCCATGAGCGGTGCCATTTTACAGATGGCTATTTTAACCAAAATAATATAATTGTATTGTATATAATATAAGAAGTGAAAAGCTATGATTTCGAGCTGTAAACAAGCTTTAGGTGATGAAATAAACTTCAATTAAGAAAAAACTTTAATTATAAAAAAGGGTCCAATTAATAAAAAATATCAACAATAATCGAAGTTCTAAGTATAATTTTACTTCCCAGTGGTTCCGTGATTCATATATACATTCAGTTGGCCTGAACGGGAGCCGGCGTTTCCCCCCGTAAAATACCCCCTCCTTCTGCGGAACCCCCCCCCCCCTCCATGGCTGGTTGGTCTCCAATCCTTATCGGCTTATAAAAAAAAGGACCAACTTTCAATTTCTGACGTAATGAACAACCTCCGAAGTTTCTGCGACCATGAGGTGGAGGTGGGATGAGCAAGGGGTAGTCCCCCCTGCTATACGAAATAAATTTTGCTTGTTTTGTGGGTTAACGTTTACTTTCATAATTACAGCTTAGACCAGAAATGTTCCCAGAAATCAAGAGGGAATAAATGTCAATTTCACATTTTTGTGTTTCTAAAGGATTTTTCACTCCCCCCCCCTCCGAAAAACAGTCCCCTAAACAAAATCCTGGATACCGTCCTGGGGACTGTATATCGATTTGTAATTTTCTGTGTTTTTTTTTTTTGCAGGGGGGGGGGAGTTAAATGTTTAACCCCGGTCAGAACTACCGTTTCATTACTTTCTTTCTAAATATTCGAATCTTAATTGAATAATTAAATCAGTTGCTATTGATGGTATTACTACCACATACTACACCTAATACAATTACCCTTGCACCATTGGCATTATCAAACAGGTACAATGGAGTCGACAAAAAATTCTGGAGTCAACAAAATAAAGTAATGACAGATTCTAGATGACAGTTGACAATGACAAAGTGACAATGGCAGTTAAAAGTAAATATCCTGGAGTCGATAAAAAAAAAGCAATGACAAATTTTAAATTCAGACAGTGAGAAAAATATTCACGAATAAAAACCCGAGTTCTCGTCTTGAAGCCCTTATCAATGAAAAGAAAATGAAAAAAAAAGAAAAAAAAAATTTAATTAGAAAAACATTAAAGGAAAGTAAAAAATTGAACAAAAATGACCAAATCTTTATTGAACCTTAATTGAATAATTGAATCAGTAACTACTGATGGTAACATTATTACACACTACACGTGATACAATTACCCATGCAACATTGGCATTATCAAACAAGTACTATGGAGTTGACAAAAAGAAAGCAATGACATCTTTTATCCTCAGTTTTATAGATTATGTGTAAGCGTTCGATTCTGTTGATAGAAGAGCTTTAGCAAAGGTGTTATCCTTGTATGGTATAGCAGACAAAAACATTAAAGTGATTAGTGCTATGTACGAGAATAACACTGCTGTGGTTAAGATAGGAAATGAGGTTAGCAACTGGTTTTGTATTAAATCAGGAGTTAAGCCGGGTTGTGTTCTATCCCTCTTTATATGAATCATTTTGATGGATTTTGTCTTAAGAAGTAAAGGAAAAGCAATGGGAGACCACGGAATCAAATGGGAAGGAAAAACTCTCCTGGACTTAGATTATGCTAACGATTTAAGCATCCTAGATGAAAGTGTGAGCAAAATGAATGAACTTCTAGAGGTTTTGCGAGTTCAGGGTGCTAGAATAGGTTTGAAATTTAATGTTAAGAAGACTAAGTCACTAAGGCTAGGAATAAGTGAAGATGAAAAGGTGACGTTCAGTAATGAAAAGATTTATCAGGTGGGCAGCTTCACTTACCTTGCTAGTATTATTAGTAAAGACGGTGGGAGCAGTAAAGAATTTAAAAGTAGAATAGCCAAGGCTCAGGAGTTTTTTCACAATTAAACAAAAATTGGAAGAATAGGAAGATAAGTCTGCAAACCAAGATTAGAATATTGGAAGCTTCAGTGATGACAGTGGTCAAATATGGCTCTGAAGCATGGGCGCTCCGAAAACCGGATGAAGATTTGCTAGATGTTCTCCAGAGAAATTGCCTACGGATTGTTCTGGGTACCCGGCTGACTGACCGTATTTCAAACAGTAGGCTGTACGAAAAATGTGGTTCAATCCCGGTTTCTCGGGCTGTAATGAAAGAATGGTTGAGATGGCTAGGGCATGTTGTGCGGATGAAGGACGACATATTGCTGATCATTATTCCAAACTGACAGTATTCCAAACAGTAAGCTGTACGAAAAGTGTGGTTAGAACCCGCTTTCCAGGGCTGTAATAAGAGAAAGGTTGAGATGCCTAAGGCACGTTCTACGGATGAAGTTGAAGGATTCGGCCAACCGTCTAGGGCTAAACGGAAAGCAGGTCGTCCTCGTCTGGGGTGGGAGGACGTCATACAGAAAGATTTAAAGGAAATGGGAACTTCCTGGGACGGTGTAAAAAGGGAGGCTTTGAATAGATTCTCTCTGCTCATAACTCTCTCTCTCTTTTTATCCTCTCTTATTTCTTCTTCCTTCGCTCTTTCATGTATAACAACCAGTAACCAATATCGAATATCTTGACCTGAGTTTTCCCTCTTTCGAACAGTTTGTGGTAACAAACTGTAAGTAAGGAGTTACTCGGTTCAATAGTTACCGAAACTCTAAAAAAATGGAATTTTAATATCAATAGATACATCAAAAGAATCAGCTTATTATGCTGATTCCAAATATATAATATTCATCAAGTTTAATGTTACATATCAAAGGTACGAGCTTGAGAACATTTGCCTGATTTTTGAAAGAGGAGGACCACCCCCTAAAATTCAAGGAATCCTATTGAAAATCACGCCGTGATATTCAGCGTACTGGAGAACCCTACTGTAGAAATTTCAAGCTCCTATCTGCATAAATGTGGAATTTTGCTATTTTTGCCAGAAGGTAGACCACGGTTGCGTTTTTTTTTTTTTTTTTTTTTTTTTTTTTTTTTTTTTTTTTTTTTTTTTTTTTTTTTTTTTTTTCAGGGGTGATGTTATTGAAATAATGGTTCTAGAAAATCGGGAGAGGTTGCATTCGAACGGAAATTAAAAGTTCTAATGCCCTTTTTAAGTGAACAAAAAGCTTGGACGGCAACTGGGCTTTTCCCACGCCCATTTTTCCCCAAAATTATCTGATCAAAATTTTGAGATAGCTATTTTGTTCAGTATAGTTGAAAGATCAAATAACTATGTTTTTAGGTGCAAAATTACCCCTCACAGTCCGTAGGGAGAGGCCTCTAAGTCGTGAAATTAGCCCATTGTTTACGTATAGTATTTGTTATTGGGAAGTATACAGGCATTTTTCGGGGGGGGGGGCGGGGTTATAATTGGGTTGGATTTCTATAGAAAAATCTTCATTGGGAAGGGAAATTTCTGGGGGTGAATTTTCCAGGGGAAATGTTACACTGGGGGCATTTGGCAGAAATACTATAAGAAATTCTTTTTAATTGTCTTACATTCTCTTTGCCAAATTTTTCATGCGGAGATAATCAGGGGCATGTTTTCCGCGTGTTTTGATTTTCGGGAAATAATTTCCACAGAAGGGGGCAGATCTGGAGTGATCGAGAAACCGATTAGAGATTAAGGTCTTATTCAAATGAAAGAATGCTAAAGGAGATTTTTTCAGGCCAAATCGTCCGCAAGCGATTTTATTGAGAGGGAGGATTCTAATTGAGGATGAAACTGCCTGGAGGGAATTCGACGGGGGGGGGTTGCACTTTACGTTGGATGAAATTTCCACGGAGGAGTTTTCTGTGAGGAGAAGGGGTATATTTCATTGAGGGTGAGCCAGATTTACCGGCATTATTTGAAAAACGAACTCAAATTATTCCACATGTGATGGGTTCCCCCCTCCTCAATACCTTGCTCTTTAAGCTAAAGTTTGACTTTTGTCCTAAGTTTTTAAAAGCGGCCGCTCAAACACGGGGGCCGTTTAGTTAGAAAAGAAAGCTTTTTCAAAAGTGCTAACAACTTTCGTAAGGAACAAGGTATCGAGGAGGGGGTAACCCTTCGTATACGGAATAAATCTGTCAAAATTTATATGCAAATTTCGTTTTAATTTTTCATGTACGGTGAGCCAAATTCGAACATGCATTAGTTGAAAAACCTTCAGAAATTAAATAAAAGAAACAAGTTTTTTTTAACTAAAAGTAAGGAGCGACATTAAAACTTAAAACGAGCAGAAATTATTCCGTCTATGAAAGGGGCTGTCCCTTCTCAACGCCTCCCTCTTTACGCTAAAGTTTGACTCTTTCTCACAACTCTATTTTTTAAAACAATAAAAAACTTTACTGTGAAGAGCGAGGCGTTGAAGAGGGGAAGCCCCTTTCATATATGGAACAATTTCTGATCGTTTTGAGTTTTAATGTTGCTCCTTAATTTTAGTTAAAAAAAACTTGTTTATTTAATTACGACATAATTTTGGTGCTGGTCATTTCCGTCTTGGTTTTCTAGGGTTTCACTCTTTTTCTTTTGGTCTGTGTTTAATTGGCTCACCAATACCCTTTAAATCCTATCTCTTTCATTATTCTCTCCCTCCAACTTTTATTTTGTATATTAGCAACTAGAACTCCCTGAATATTTTTTTAAGGCAAATTCACGAAGAACAGAGATCAACTGAAGCGGAGGAGGAGCGAAATAATTTATCCGAGTCACCTAATAATAATACTCAAGGTAGGAAATTGACTCCTTATTTTTTTTTTTTAAAAATAAAGGTATAGTATCGATAGCTGGTATAGGAGCGAAATAATTTATCCGGGTCACCTAATAATTATGCTCAAGGTAGGAAATTGCCTCCTTATTTTTTCGTCGATAGTTGGTATAGTATCGATAGTTGTTATAGGAGCGAAATAGTTTATCCGAGTCACCTAATAATAATACTCCAGGTTGGAAATTGACTCCTTATTTTTTGTCGATAATTGGTATAGTATCTATAGTTGGTATAGGAGCGAAATAATTTATCCGAGTCATCTAATAATAATACTCAAGGTAGGAAATTGACTCCTTGTTTTTTTGTCGATAGTTGGTATAGTATCGATAAAAAAAATTTAAAACTGACTAATATTGTAGCCAGGAGTTTGTTAAGGATGGTTCTATACTTTTGTTCTTTAGAGGTGGTATTTTCTCAATGATTTTTTGAAGGACTGTTACTAAATTTAAGGTGGAAAGTTTTACGCTGTCAATCTTATTTTATAGCCACAATTTTTGTTTTACTACCAGTGGTGTAATTTTGTCAAAATCCTGGCGGGGGGGGGGGGGGGTCAAAGTTGGAGCCAATTTTTCCAAATCAAGTGAAAATGACTGTGAAAACTGAAAAATGAGCCATATAGTTCCATAAAGGTCCATGAATTATGCAGGCTTATCTTAGTTTTGACAAGATTTTTGAAGAAACTAAATTTCAGCTGGGGGGGGGGGGCAAATCGAGACATGAGAGGGGCAGTTGTCCCCCAGCCCCATAGCATTATGCCTCTTTTTACAACATACGATATTTTTTGTGGTACAATTATTTAATGTTTAATATAGACTCGTATTTAGACTTAGATACGAATAAAATAATTTTTAGTCATTTAGTGATGACAAAATTTAGAGAAAATACCTCATTTCAACAAATGTCTTGAACATTGTATTGGTGGGTCTTGAACATTGAATAAATTCTACCGGTCGGCCCTTAGCAATTAATGTACATCATAGAGCACTAATGTACACTATGTACAGAGGGTTGATTTAATTTACACTAATGAACATTTTATTACTTAAACATCTTATATGAACATTTTATTACATAATTTACACTAATGAACATAATTGAACATTGTTTTGTCTTGCACATTGAAGAATAAATTCTACCGGTTGGCCTTTAGCAATTAATGTATATCATAGAACACTAATGTACACTATGTACAGAGCGTGCGCTTAATTCACACTAATGAACATTTAATTACTTAAACATCTTATATGAACATTTTATTACATAACTTACACACATGAACATTTATTACATACTTTACATTAATGAACATAATTGAACATTGTTTTGTCTTGCACATTGAAGAATAAATTCTACCGGTTGGCCCTTAGCAATTAATGTATATCATAGAACACTAATGTACACTATGTACAGAGCGTGCGCTTAATTTACACTAATGAACATTTTATTACTTAAACATCTTATATGAACATTTTATTACATAACTTACACATATGAACATTTTATTACATACTTTACATTAATGAACATAATTGAACATTGTTTTGTCTTGCACATTGAAGAATAAATTCTACCGGTTGGCCCTTAGCAATTAATGTATATCATAGAACACTAATGTACACTATGTACAGAGCGTGCGCTTAATTTACACTAATGAACATTTTATTACTTAAACATCTTATATGAACATTTTATTACATACTTTACATTAATGAACATAATTGAACATTGTTTTGTCTTGCACATTGAAGAATAAATTCTACCGGTTGGCCCTTAGCAATTAATGTATATCATAGAACACTAATGCACACTATGTACGGAGCGTGCGCTTAATTTACACTAATGAACATTTTTTTACTTAAACATCTTATATGAACATTGTATTACTTAAACATCTTATATGAACATTTTATTACATAATTTACACTAATGAACATAATTTAACATTGTGTTGTCTTGAACATTGAACAATAAATTCTACCGGTTGGCCCTTAGCAATTAATGTATATCATAGAACACCAATGAACACTATGTACAGAGCGTGCGCTTAATTTACACTATTGAACATTTTATTACTTAAAGATCTTATATGAACATTTTATTACATAACTTACACATATGAACATTTTATTACATACTTTACATTAATGAACATAACTGAACATTGTTTTGTCTTGCACATTGAAGAATAAATTCTACCGGTTGGCCCTTAGCAATTAATGTATATCAATGAATACTAATGTACACTATGTACAGAGCGTGCGCTTAACTAACACTAATGAACATTTTATTACTTAAACATCTTATATGAACATTTTATTACTTAAACATCTTATATGAACATTTTATTACATAATTTACATTAATGAACATAATTTAACATTGTGTTGTCTTGAACATTGAACAATAAATTCTACCGATTGGCCCTTAGCAATTAATGTATATCATAGAACACTAATGTACACTATGTACAGAGCTTGCGCTTAATTTACACTAATCAAAATTTTATTACATAATTGACACATATGAACATTTTATTATATACTTTACATTAATGAACATAATTGAACATTATGTTGTCTTGCACATTGAAGAATAAATTCTACCGGTTGGCCCTTAGCAATTAATGTATATCATAGAACACTAATATACAGAGTGTGCATTTAATTTACACTAATGAACATTTTATTACTTAAACATCTTATTTGAACATTTTATTACATAATTTACACTAATGAACATTTTATTACTTAAACATCTTATATGAACATTTTATTACATAGTTTACATTAATGAACATAATTTAACATTGTTTTTTCTTGCACATTGAAGAATAAATTCTACCAGTTGGCCCCTAGCAATTAATGTATATCATAGAACACTAATGTACACTGTGTACAGAGCGTGCGCTTAATTTACACTAATGAACATTTTATTACTTAAATATCTTATACGAACATTTTATTACATAATTTACACTAATGAACATAATTGAACATTGTGTTGTCTTGAACATTGAACAATAAATTCTACCGGTTGGCCCTTAGCAGTTAATGTATATCATAGAGCACTAATGTACACTATGTACAGAGCTTGCGCTTAATTTACACTAATGAACATTTTATTACTTAAACATCTTATATGAACATTTTATTACATAATTTACACTAATGAACATAATTGAACATTGTGTTGTCTTGAACATTGAACAATAAATTCTACCGGTTGGTCCTTAGCAATTAATGTATATCATAGAACACTAATGTACACTATGTACAGAGCGTCCGCTTAATTTACACTAATGAACATTTTATTACTTAAATATCTTATATGAATATTTTATTACTTAAACATCTTATATGAACATTTTATTACATAATTTACACTAATGAACATAATTGAACATTGTGTTGTCTTGAACATTGAACAATAAATTCTACCGGTTGGCCCTTAGCAATTAATGTATATCATAGAACACTAATGTACACCATGTACAGAGCCTGCGCTTAATTTACACTATTGAACATTTTATTACTTAAACATCTTATATGAACATTTTATTACATAACTTACACATATGAACATTTTATTACATACTTTACATTAATGAACATAATTTAACATTGTTTTGTCTTGCACATTGAAGAATAAATTCTACCGGTTGGCCCTTAGCAATTAATGTATATCAATGAATACTAATGTACACTATGTACAGAGCGTGCGCTTAATTTACACTAATGAACATTTTATTACTTAAATATCTTATATGAATATTTTATTACTTAAACATCTTATATGAACATTTTATTACATAATTTACACTAATGAACATAATTGAACATTGTGTTGTCTTGAACATTGAACAATAAATTCTACCGGTTGGCCCTTAGCAGTTAATGTATATCATAGAGCACTAATGTACACTATGTACAGAGCTTGCGCTTAATTTACACTAATGAACATTTTATTACTTAAACATCTTATATGAACATTTTATTACATAATTTACACTAATGAACATAATTGAACATTGTGTTGTCTTGAACATTGAACAATAAATTCTACCGGTTGGCCCTTAGCAATTAATGTATATCATAGAACACTAATGTACACTATGTACAGAGCGTGCGCTTAATTTACACTAATGAACATTTTATTACTTAAATATCTTATATGAATATTTTATTACTTAAACATCTTATATGAACATTTTATTACATAATTTACACTAATGAACATAATTGAACATTGTGTTGTCTTGAACATTGAACAATAAATTTTACCGGTTGGCCCTTAGCAATTAATGTATATCATAGAACACTAATGTACACCATGTACAGAGCGTGCGCTTAATTTACACTATTGAACATTTTATTACTTAAACATCTTATATGAACATTTTATTACATAACTTACACATATGAACATTTTATTACATACTTTACATTAATGAACATAATTGAACATTGTTTTGTCTTGCACATTGAAGAATAAATTCTACCGGTTGGCCCTTAGCAATTAATGTATATCAATGAATGCTAATATACACTATGTACAGAGCGTGCGCTTAATTTACACTAATGAACATAATTGAACATTGTGTTGTCTTGAACATTGAACAATAAATTTTACCGGTTGGCCCTTAGCAATTAATGTATATCATAGAACACTAATGTACACTATGTACAGAGCGTGCGCTTAATTTACACTAATCAACATTTTATTACATAATTTACACATATGAACATTTTATTACATACTTTACATTAATGAACATAATTGAACATTATGTTGTCTTGCACATTGAAGAATAAATTCTACCGGTTGGCCCTTAGCAATTAATATATATCATAGAACACTAATGTACAAAGTGTGCATTTAATTTACACTAATGAACATTTTGTTACTTAAACATCTTATATGAACATTTTATTACATAATTTACACTAATGAACATTTTATTACTTAAACATCTTATATGAACATTTTATTACATAGTTTACATTAATGAACATAATTTAACATTGTTTTGTCTTGCACATTGAAGAATAAATTCTACCAGTTGGCCCTTAGCAATTAATGTATATCATAGAACACTAATGTACACTATGTACAGAGCGTGCCCTTAATTTACACTAATGAACATTTTATTACTTAAACATCTTATATGAACATTTTATTACATAATTTACACTAATGAACATAATTGAACATTGTGTTGTCTTGAACATTGAACAATAAATTTTACCGGTTGGCCCTTAGCAGTTAATGTATATCATAGAGCACTAATATACACTATGTACAGAGCTTGAGCTTAATTTACACTAATGAACATTTTATTACTTAAACATCTTATATGAACATTTTATTACTTAAACATCTTATATGAACATTTTATTACATAATTTACACTAATGAACATAATTGAACATTGTGTTGTCTGAACATTGAATAATAAATTCTACCGGTTGGCCCTATGCAATTAATGTATATCATAGAACACTAATGTACACTATGTACAGAGCGTGCGCTTAATTTACACCAATGAACATTTTATTACTTAAATATCTTATATGAACATTTTATCACTTAAACATCTTATATGAGCATTTTATTACATAATTTACACTAATGAACATAATTGAACATTGTGTTGTCTTGAACATTGAACAATAAATTCTACCGGTTGGCCCTTAGCAATTAATGTATATCATAGAACACTAATGTACACTATGTACAGAGCGTGCGCTTAATTTACACTAATGAACATTTTATTACTTAAACATCTTATATGAACATTTTATTACATAATTTACACTAATGAACATAATTGAACATTGTGTTGTCTTGAACATTGAACAATAAATTCTACCGGTTGGCCCTTAGCAATTAATGTATATCATAGAGCTCTAATGTACACTATGTACAGAGTATGCATTTAATTTACACTAATGAAAGTAAAAGGCAACATTAAAATTCAAAATTTATAAAAATTGTCCTACATAGCATGAGGTTGCCGCCCTCTGATCTTTACGCTGAAGTCTAGCGAGTACTTACCTGAGACTATTGTAAAATAGAATAAATACAGGCAGCTGGTCATTGCAAGTATTTTGTTTGCTGATTGCGTTTCTTTTTTTTTTGCTGAAAGCAAATGTAAATAAATTTGCCATTAGAATGCAACTATCCAATGCTTTACAACCATTAATGGTTATACTTATTATCATTAGTACTGACTTCTAGTTATTTTAAGGATGAATGCACCGCCATGTGACATTGTGGCCGCAGAAATCGATAGGCTATGTATAAAATTTGGCTATCTCGTAGTTTTCACTCGACAGTCTTTTTTGGCATCTAATCATGCCAAATGTTTTTAATTTTGCGCCCCTAAATTATTAATAACCCTTGAGCCTAGAGTATGGTATTCGTATACTGTGCAAATAACAGTTCAATTAGGGATAAATCCTTATATTGATTATTGCAAAGCAATGACAAAATATTCTGGATATTTCGATCACATATTCAGTGAATGAAATATCCAGAATGTTTTGTCATTGCTTTTCACTGTCTAATACAAAGATTTATCCCTATTTGAACTGTTATCATGGAAAGGCACTGTGGTCATCGAAAATACCTACGTGTTATTCACATAGTTCTCTTTTTATTTCATGAAAAAGAGAAAATCCTTGGGGTCATGAAACTGTTTGATTTAAATTTATGTGCAGACCAACTTTTAACAAGTTATAACTTTCCCACCTTTCTAATTTAGTTGGGTGAGGTACTTTTTCATTTGGAATTACGGATTTGCATAAGTTGGAGTCATTTCCTCAGATATCTTTTGTTAACCCTAAGATGTTCTTGATCTAAACATCCCTAAGATACTGAGATACCCCTAAGATACCCCTCTTCAAAAGTTTATTGTTGAATCCTAATTGAAATTTTTCTTTTGGGCCCTTGTCCCGAGATTAACACGGGCTCTTCTACCTTTGGAGATGTTTTTTTTTTTTTTTTTTTTTTTACACCTTTCTGGTTAAAGTCCTCACCTTAAAATTATATCTTGGCACCGAGTTTCAATGCGATTGGCCTGGGATGAAAAATGGCTTAGTAGAGAGTCCGGTTGCCCACCGATTACATAAGTAGTAGATAGGGCCCTAGAAATTGCACTATATAACTCTGGTAGAGGAGTCTTAGATATGCAAAATTTGCTGGATATTATTTGATATGCTGAATTTGGATTATGTACATTTTCTCGTGTTCGTAATTTTTGAAGGATAGCGTTAAAGATATTGAAATTTAAATATTTGGAATCGCCATGAAAATCAGATTTTTCATGAACATAATGCTGTAAAAGTCCTCTTTAAGGCTTATGTTCTCTGTGCAATTTTCGGTAAATTGTTTTCCCACTCTCCTGTGGTTTTAATGTATAATATATCAGCCAATATAATATAGCAGCAATTTAATATATAATATAATATATCAGCCAAAGTCAACAATCCTTCTGTCACTTCAATTCTGAGATTCAAATTCTATCCATCTACCAAATTATATTTGTGAAATTGTGTGCATCGTTTTTTAAAATTGAAAATACGTCAAATACTGCTTCTACTACTACTAACAACTCACTGCAGCACCAAGCCGTCTGAGGCCAACAGAGCTACCCTGGCTCCTCCTCCACCTCAATCTATTGAAAGCCTCCCTCTTTACACTCTTTTAGGAAGTTTCCAATTCCCTTTCGTAAGAATCTTTTCTTACAACTTCTTTCCGACCCATCCGGGGGCGACCTGCTTTTCGTTTGGCCCTAGACGTTTGGCCAACAAGGACAATCTTTGGCAATCTGTCATCTTTCATCCGCAGAACTTTCCCTAGCCATTTCAACCTTTCTCTCATTATAGCCCTAGAGAGCGGGATTGAACCATATTTTTCGTACAGCTTACTGTCTGAGAAACGTCAGTCAGTCGGGTACCCAAAACAATCCGTAGGCAATTTCTCTGGAAAAAAATCTAGCAAATCATCCTTTGTTTTTCGGAGCACCCACGCATCAGAACTTCTACTTTCTCCTAACGTAACACTACCTTCACTTATTCCTAGTCTTAGTGACTTAGTCTTATGAATGTTAATTTTCAAACCTATTCTTGGACCCTGACCTCGCAAAACCTCTAGTTGAAAATTCTTGAAAAAGAACAGTTTTCCTATTTTTTAAGCAAGTTTAGGTCCTTCTCGAAGAAAATTCTAAGCATTATCGTGTTCCTGACTTGGTGAATGGATACATTGGAGACTGATAAATCCATTGTAATAAGTGTTTGGTGCAAGTTACTGGTGCAGTCTTGTCGTAAAATTGCTTGTTTCAAAGGGAATATATCCCTCAAGAGTTTGGATTTCTATTGGCTTGGGTTGCTCTTAACTTACAGTTCGTCATTGTATGATCCCCAAAGGAAATTGTACCCCAAGAAAATGCCCATGTCTGGAATTGCCACGTAAATCAAAATGGATGGCCCAAACAAGGCCAAAAAGCCATCAAGTGAAAACTCAGTTTTAGGATTGAGCCATCAAGCCATCAAGTAAAACTGCCATTTTATGCTGTAAAACATAAATTTATAAGTTACATTAATATTGAAGTGTAAAATATTTTCAACAAAGTACTAGTCAAACTTTAACGTAAAGAGTGGGAGGTTAAACGGGTTGCAGCCTAGTTATTTCATATGACAGTTTCTGTCCTTTTTAATTTTTAGTGTTGCTCTTTACTTTCATTTGGAGAAATATATTTTCAAACTTAATTCTAGAAAGACACAGTTCTAAGACCATAAAAGAGAAAAGTAGAACAAATATACTGATTCTGTCGAAATAAGCGTCTTCATACCAGACGAAAATAAAAAAGAACAGAAACAGAAATACAAAAAGCAACAAAACCAACAAAACGATAAAAAAAGAAGAGAAAATGGAAAACCTGAAGCTTTTAAAAAGAAAAAAATTAAATCTAAAAAATACAAATGTTCCATACTTCCACCAAGATCAAGATCAAGTTAAAGATTTAAAGAAACAGAATATAGAACAACCTGAAGAGCTTATTTATAACTATGTTTAGAAAAAATAAACCGTGTTTTCAATGCTTAGAATCCTCCGTGAGTACAAGCATAGTAGGGAGGTAGGGGGATCCCCCCCCAAGGAGAGGGTAATAACGTCCCTTACCCGGGAAGATTTTGTGAAAAACACGTTAAAAAATACCAAATTCAGATGTTTACTTCTAAAATATGTGTTTCCATATATTATCCGAAAATTGCATACCAGTTGGAAATCACATATTGACGTCGCTTTACGCTTTTCGCTTTAGGTTTTAAGATAAAATTTACTATCTTCCTTCAGGACTTAGCTTTAATTCACTAGCTTTAATTCATATTTCAATTTCAGTCGATGAAGTACCTCGTGAATCAAGAAACAAAATTTGCTTTTCGGTCCTCTACTATGGGGTATGCAAGAAACAGGAGACCTGCTTGTACATTCACGATTTGGTGAGTTTGTATATTTTCTTCGTAATCATAGCCTTACGTGGTCTGTAGATATACGGGCCTTTTAGATATCTGTTGTTTGTTTTTTTGTTCCTGAGGGTCCAAGGTTCATATGACTAAATATCCCAAATTGCTACTAAAGTTAGACTATAGATCTCTTAAAAAAATAACTTTTCCCGAACGGCTTGAAAACAACATGCATAAATACATAGATCAAGGGCATGTAGACAACAGAATATAAACTTTGGTCACTTTCGATAAGACAAATCTCTCAATTTTAATTTCACATTCTTGTTATTGTTCATCTTACTGGCCTCTTTCGGTTTCAGCAAAGTCCTTTTTAGATGTCCTCCTAGGACCAAGAGCTCCTAAAGCTCAAAAGAAAAGGGGAAATATTAGTTTATCCAAAAAAGGCTAATTTTTTCCCCCAGGTCAAAGTACTTCAATATTCCAGTACTTCAAAGTTCCATTTCACAGTCTTGTTCGTGTTGGTCCTATTGCTTTTTGTTCCCATTATGTTGCTCTTCTGGATATGTGCCAAATTACCCACTATGTGATACTTCATTTTTTAAATATTTTTATCGCTCATTATTTTACTTTTTCCCTTTCTTCGTGCTTTCTTTTATTTAGTTTTCTCCCTTTATATACTTTTTCTCCTTATCTTTATTTATCTTGGTATTTGATCATCGAGAATGATATGGGAAATTGGTTTTACCTCATCCCCTCGAGCTCCGCTGGAAAAAATACTAATTTTCGTGTGTCTTAATCATATGCCTTCTTTTTTCATGTTTTCTTTCGTTAGATTTGGTGCGTTAATTCCTACTAAATTTTCCTTGTTCAAAAACAAAGAGAGAGAGAGGCTAGTCTCTCTCTCTCTCTTACTTAGGAAACTTAAAACTTAGGAAACTCAAAGGGTTAGTCAAAGTTAAAAAGTTGCATGCAAAGACAGAACAGCAGCCAACAAATAAGAATATATTGGATATAAGAATATAATGGATATAAGAATATATTGGGTTAAAAGGGGGTAAAAGTAATTTAACGTTGAGATGAACTATTGATTCCCAGAAAGCATTGAAAAAAAATGTATTTCACTGCAACAGCCTCTCCTCCCCAGTATAGAGTAAAAAGGGGAGCCAAGTAGCTCCCCCCTTCATCATCATACTGACAACCTAAATTATATTTATATTTAAGTTCTGATGAAAGTCTTAGTTACGTCATTATAGTTCAAATGACTGTAGAAGCGCTCTTATACTTTCAACTGCTTAGCATTACTACTAATACTACTACTAACAACTCACCGCAGCACTAAGCCACCTGAGGCCAACACAGCCGCGCACGCTTCTCCTCCATTCCAATCTATTCAAACCCTCCCTTTTTGCACCCTCCCACGAAGTTCCCAATTCCTAAAAATCTTTCTTTATGACGTCCTCCCACCCCAGCCTAGCATTAAATTAGTGTATTAGCTTCTACAAAGCTAGCTCCTTTAAAGGCCTGTACAGCGGTAAGAAAAAAGGAATCCCCTTCTTTGCTATGTTTTTTAATAATAAACAATTTTATGTTTTTCGATAATTGCTTTTGAGTCATTTTACCTCGTTCATTTAATTGCTGATACTTTTGACCTGTTAAAAATTGGTTTTTGTTTTTGTACATATCTTTATTAGTTTACCTTTTTGCATTTATTAAGTGGTTTTTTTTGGCTTGTTAAAGTTATATGTAAATTTAGTGTTTATTTATAACTTTTTTCTATTATTGACTTTTCTTTCTATTTTTTTTATTAGACTAAAAACTTGAATTTCTGCGCTGGCTAGTGTAAATAAAGGACTAATAAAAGAAATATTATTCATATATTGATATGTTGTACTTGTTGTTACTTTAACCACAGTTGTATGCTTTAGATAATTACTTAGTATCTGTAATTACTTCTACTGCTACTACTTCCCTTAAACCCTTCCTTACGGCCTCCCATCCCATTCGAGGACGATTTGCCTTTCCTTTGGCCCTAGATAGGTGGCCGAAAAGATGATCTTTATCAATCGGTCATCCTTCATTCGTACGACGTGTCCTAGTCATCTCAACCTTTATCTCATTTTAGCCCTGGAACTGGGATAGGACCACAGATTTGGCACTGCTTACTGTTTGAAATACGGTCAGTGAGACGGGTACACCTCCCCCCCCCCCCAATAAAAAAACGTAGATAATTTTTCTGTAGAATATCTAGCAGATCCTCCTCCATCTTTTGGAGCGCCTGCGTTGGAGAACCATACTTGTTCTGAAACGTTGCAACCTTTCATAGCTGTAACTTCCTGTGTTCTGATCTTGGTTCGCATATTTATGTTCCTATTCTTCCAAACTTAAACTGTGGAAAAAAAGGCACGGGCCTTGGTTATTCTGCTTTGAACATCACCATTATGGCGTCTAGCTGCATCTTCCAGATCTTTAGCAATTTTATCCATGACCTCCACCACCTCCACAGCTCACCTCATTAATTCATATTATAATGCTCTCTCTACTTTTCTTACAGTCCTCCTATTTTATATGATATTTAACTCAAATACTTCTTGTACAAACCCCTCTTCTCAACTAAATTTCAAGTATTTTCACTAGTATTCCTAGCTGCGTTTCTAACTTTCCTCTCTAAGACACCATCTGCTAATTCCCAAATTATTTTTCTAAAATTATTCCATCTGTCTTCCTTATTGTTAAATTTTAGGCTCTCTAGTCTAATATGTATCTTTTTCTTGAAATTTGATTTAAAATTCTCATCCCGGAGTTTACCAACGTCATAACTTCCCGGAAGGTAGTTACTCTTCCTAAATTTCAGCTTTAGATTGACCCTAGACACTACTAGATGGTGATATTTGCTTTTAACATCATAACAGCCCTCCTATATACTCTAGTATCTTGTATCCATCCTGGCAGTCTTGGGTTTTCAATAACACAATTGATAATGCTGACCGTCCTGCCATTATTGAGTACCAAGGTAACTTATAGGCAATTTTATGGTCAAATATTGTATAATAATTTATTTTTGATAATTATCCATTAAAATTATAATGAAGTGTAGTAACAAAAGAAAATAAAAACAAATACATACAGAACTATATTAAATATAAAAAAAAACAACAATGCAAAGCAAAATAACCACACGAGAGGAGGAAAAGGACCTAAGAGGCAAGCATCTTCCTTTAGCTTGGCATCCAACTTATTATTTGATTTCAGTATATCAGTGGCACTAAACAATCGATAACTTTTGGTTGCTATAGCAACGAGGCAGATATAAAAGGAATTTGCAGTAACGGAAATACAATACCCAAATGTCCTGCATATCACTAGTATTGAAACATGGGCGTAAACCTGACAGAAAAGAATGGAATGGTCACAATCAGTTGATAAAATCTAGCCAAGGCCTTACGAGAATGTCTGCCACGATTTGGGATAATTTTAGCATAACCTGCTTCAATTTTATTCTTAATGGATAAAAGTGCATTTGAACGGATAGCAGATAGAGAGGAGCCAGCGCAAGCCAGTGCAATACAGGAACTAGCTTAACTGAAAAAGAACAAATTAGATCACTACTTCAGTGTTTGGCATTAGAAACGAAATATTCACACTTTTCGGCATTAAGCATATGCTCAATTTTTTCAAACAGCTTATCAATAAACTGGGGCGACACTACTGGGCTAGTCTGAACGGATGAAAAGTAACAGATCATCTGCATATCCAGTTTAGGACAAATAAGTTAGGCCCGTAAAACACGACGGAAAAAATATTAATTAACAAAGAATATAAACAAGCATTACAAAGATAGTGACACCCCCACCCCCCTGTCGAAGTCCAGAACGAATGGGGATATATCGAAAAAAATTATTTCCTGACAGGAATCGAAATTACTAATTATAATACCAAAAAGAAGATCAAATATAACAGATGAATTCTCTCCTAGCTGGGAATGAAAATACCACAATTAGCTATGACAAACCGAGTCAAAAGCTTTTGAAACATCTGAACGCGCATAAATGCACTTGAGATCCATCTTTTTATGCATGAAGTAATAAAGAAGTAAGAACTCGGTGTGCATGTTGGGGTCCTATATATAGTTTAAATCCAAATTGCTGTGCCAGATAATCAACTTTTGGATGAATTTCAGGAAGCAGGACATATTCAAAACTTTGCTCAATAAACAATTCACCGTGATAGGCCGTTATGATGCACAATTAGTAGAATCTTTCCCCGTTTAAGAATCGAAGTGACACTCCCACGCAAAAACGAATCTGGAACCAAAGACGTACACAATCACATTTGAAATGATAACTGCAAATGACGAACGAGATCTTTAGAATCTGTACGAAGGTGAAAAAGACTTAGGCCATCAATACCCAACGATTTGGCTTGAATTCATAACACGAAGAATAAGGAGGCACATGACCTTGTGAAATCTTGAAGGTAATACATAGGAACAAAGGCTAACAAACTGAGAGTGAACCCTATATTGAAAATCTTGTTATAATAATTAATTCATGAGGTATTAGGGATCCGATCAGCAGTAGAAGAAGAATCAAATTTCGTGACATTAATCCCTTGTTTCCAATGACTAGAATTCTTCGGAAATTCAGCACCGTAATACCTTACTTTTCGGAGATAACTAATAAATTCCAGCTTCGTTTTCTGTTTAATTTCAAACAGGTGACCCCTTAGCCACAACTTAGCTCGATTTTTATAGTTTTTAAAACCAGGTCAGATTTCCATATTGAGCTTCTAGTCTTAAAGTTAAAAAGGTTCTTCAGCTTTTTTCAGACACAACACAATCTGCCTATAATATAAATTAAGCTAAACTCTTTTGTTTTCACTTTTGGGATTTTAGGACATAGGGTCTGATCAGTCTGAGTCGTATTTATAGCGATAGTGGCTGAAAGCGACAGATGGCTATAATCACGATCATCCGGATTAACGTGAACGTCGCCAATGCAGACACCGGAAGAAACAACACAGTGGTCAATATCCGACAATGAGCCACTATTATTGTTGTGATTACATAGATATTCCCACAAAATTGCAGCAATCTGTAACCCTTGTTGTTTTCTTTTCCTATACCTATAGGCATTGAATCAGGAGATCGGTACCTGCGCAACGCAAACCATTGGTCAGCATGCGAAAAGGTGTTTTTAAGTTAAGTTTCTCCAGGAATTCGGCTTTTACCCAAGAAGGAACATATTCTCAATCTTTTAATCTTAATAGAAGGAAACGATCCAACATCGAGTCCAAGTCCGGGAGTCCAAGATCTGGAGTCTGGCACTATCATTTGAGCTCCGATTCGACACTATCATCTGTCTGACACTATTATCTAGCATCTGACATTCCATTCTGGTTGCATGGCGTCAGGGTTTACCTTTGAGTTTGCCTTACCAGAAACGTGGCTTCAAACCGGCGCTGCAGGGTTACCGTGAGGAGTGGCGCCCACTGAGGAAATTGTAGCCTTGTAACCGACACAGCATTGTCACTAGATTCAGATATATGGATAATTCTTGTGGGTTTCGTTTGTTTTAGTGGGCTTGTTAAGTTTTCCTAGCTAAGTTTTCTATTATTGGCTGACTCACCATAGGAGGATAATTTTTTTAGGCATGAAATAATAATGAGTCAGAGGTAAAAGGCTTGAGGTTGTTTGAATAGAGTTTTGGCTATTGTTTATAGAAGAGCATCGCCAAGTGTCCGGAAGTGCAATGCGTGGTTGGGGGCAAATCACTCGAAACTTCCTGTGTTTTTCCTCCAGGTTTCTCCTGGTACCCATTTAGAGCTGGGTCGACTCTGGACGAGCTTACAGGGACATACCATTGGCCCCGTCTTAAACCAAAGAATCAGCGACACCAGGACTTGAACCTCTGACCTCAGGATTTCAAGTCCGGAGCGCCAACCACGTGGCTAGGACCGCTGGAGAAACGATAGATATTATATTATTTTCGGCCTTTCGGTATAAATATAATTCAACATAAGGCGATGGAGGAGGAGGGGGGGGGGTATTTTCTTCTTAAATGAGCATTTCTAATGTTGTTGTTTTATAAGTGTAGTTTATATATTGCGGTTGAATATCGGCTAGTTTTTTCCTTCTCTGCCTCTTGTTCAGCTGGCTTTGCTGCTACTAACTTGTTAATTATATTTTTATTTTTAGGTGAATAACGAAGCACTCCTTGAGAAGCTTGTAATTCAAAATTACTATAAGTTGAGAGTAACAAGTTGTCTGAAGATATGGAAGGCCAGCTTGGAAAAGGGCTTTTTAGGGCAATACAAAACATATTATTCCCTTGTGGCCATGCTGAATAACCGAAAACATATTGATACTAAAGCATTTTATTGCCTTTTGGATCTTGGTCTTAAACTTGCAAAATCACATGATAAGGAGGGGGAAGAATTGATCTGGGCGATGTATTTGTTTTTGAAGGAACGCCATTATATTTGCAAGTCTCTTGTTACTAAAATAGTACGCATGGCAATAGAAATCAAAATGGTTTACGTATTATCGGATTTTCTATCGTCTGTCTTGAATCCTGAAGATCGCGTCCGTTTAAAGCCAATATTTTGGCAAATACTATTGTCCTTGAAGGATTACTTTGGATGCAGTGAGGTATCAGAGGTGGTATCTGCAATTAGTAAAATCAATGTGCAATTACTTGAATTTTTCGCAACAGACATTTCTATAGAAAAGCAGTGTGTGCTATTAACTGCCCTTCTTTCCCGGAGCCGGCCCAGTGCCGGCCCCCCGTTACCAATACAACGTTTGATCTTGGAACTGAGAAACAGCTTGCCTGAAAGTTTAGTGTCTCAGTTAACTGAAAAAATAAATAAACCAAGGGCTGCTCCTGAGCTGCTTTTTATACCTCCAAACTCTAGAAACACTCAAAGTCACGGGAAGTCTACTGCTCCTAATCCTGATGTTTTTGATGATGTAAGGACCACTGATTGGGGAAGGAAAGTCTTAAACAGAGAGGAGCAACCCTTAAATATGCTTCAGCGCCAGGAGCTTGCTAGTAAAGGACGTGTTGATCCCCAATTAGAAAAGGGATATTGTGCACCAACCTGGCTGAAAAAGCAGTATGAGGGCTGCAATGATAATAATGCTGTAGCTGGCCCCAGATTTGAAGATAGGGGTGGTTTTTTATCCAAAAGGAGAAAATTGGATCAAGTTAATACACAAGCGGCGGTCATTGAAACACCATCTGTCGGCCAACGTTCGTCTTTATATAAAACACCTTTTATAAATTCATCAGCAAACGTTCTTGAAGAAAACGGATACATAAAAAATCTAGAAATAATGCGCAACATACCAAAACTGCATAGTGATTACTCGAAATTCAAGTTAGACGACTCAGAACTGGAAATGATGAACTCTCCTTCAGTTGTACCGAGACCAGTAGCCCCAGTTAGACCTTTTCCTCCTAGAGACCTTTCCCTGGGTAGACCTTACCTTCTTGAAACTCCTTTGTATCCTGTAGATCACGTGAATCCTCCAATGAAGAACATTCAATCTTCAACTGGTGGGACTGTTGGCTTATTGCAGGATGCAGCAGGGACTTCTAACCTCAATTCACGTGAAATGGAAGATATTCCGCCTAGTACTTTGGGTCAAGATACAACAGTTCAGGCGAGTTCGAGTCATTTTGTTTTTGGACAACAAATACCAAAGGGATTTGCATTTGTAAGTCTCCTCTCTCTCTCTCTCTCTCTCTCTCTCTCTCTCTCTCTCTCTCTCTCTCTCTCTTCTCTCTCTCTCTCTCTCTCTCTCTCTCTCTCTCTCTCTCTCTCTCTCTCTCTCTCTCTCTCTCTCTCTCTCTCTCTCTCTCTCTCTCTCTCCTTCCCCCCTCTCTCTCTCCCTCCCTCTCTCCCCCCTCTCTCTGTCTCCCCCTCTCCCCCCTCTCTCTTTCTCTCTCTCTCTCGCTTTCTATTTCTCTCTCCTCCTCATTCTCATAAGTGCAGCTCCTCCACGAAGAAAAAAAAAAGTTAAATTGTGCCAAAAAGGGAAATATTTTCGTAAAATGAGGAATTATTTGCGTTTTTTTTTTGCATTCCGGTAACTTCAATCCTTTTGTTAATTCAATGTTTTTTTCGATGGTTATCCCTGTTCTTATCTCCAGTTGATCCAATATATATTTTTTTGCTAAAATTCTGTGTGCAAAAGAACCAAAGATACGGACCTAATATCGCTGGGTCTCTTTGGATTCTGGCCAAAAAAATACCCCGGTTTATCTTCGTTCATATCGAACAAGTTTCTAGTTATATTTACGTCTGGTAAACATCTTGAAGAGTTTCTTTACTTCTATTCTTTTTTTATGGTTTCCTTTTTTCTCCCTATGATTTGATGTTTTTTTGCACTAATGGTGAATGTTGACCATTTCTGAGATTTATATTTTCTTCTTCGTAATTCAGTCACGATACTTTTTTTTGGCGCTTTTTCTGGGAGATATGACCAGGAATGTGAACATATTATAAATGTTTAATGAGAAAAGATAAAAAATAGTAATACAAAATTTCGCATAGCGCAATTTTTGGATATGACTTGATTACTGAATTCTTAACCATTATCTAAAACAATATCTTATTTATTGCAACAACTTAAACTATTATGACACTTTGCATTGTACAAAAGGCCCTTGTTTTTACAATTGCATTTGTTTGTGGAGCACTTCCTATTGCAATGCCAGCATATACAATTTGGCCCACCGCCTCTCGAATTAGCTGCAGTAAATTTTTTTGAAGCCAATTAACTCTCATAAATTTTTTTGAAGCCAATTTCATCCATAGAAAGTAACTTTTCTTTACAAATTACAAAGTGGTTACGTGTGTAAAGCCGCTTGAGGGTGTTATTTTAATTTACAAGTTTATAGAATTCGGATTCTTCTATTCCAACAACAACCGCTAAAACATTTCGGTTATCTGTACGATCATGGTCGGCATCAGACAAGGCCGTACCCAGAGGGGGGTTTGGACCCCCCCCCTGAAATGTTTGTTTGACTCGTAAAAACGTAACAAAAATGGATATAAACAAATTTGGTATGCGTTTTTTGAGGTTTTTTATGTACCCCCCCCCCCCCCCCGAAAAAAATCTTTGAGTAAAACCCCCTCCGAAAAAAAATATCCTGGGTACGGCCTTGGCATTAGGGACCTGTATT
>CM051263.1:67037825-67080325 GCA_027921565.1 Artemia sinica
TATACAAACCTGTGCTTTGTGTTTATTTACTCTCCAGAAAAGTTTTTGTAATGTTTGTCTTGATTTGAGTTTTCTGCTGAAGTCAAAACCCTGAAAAATCAAAATCATACCGTTGCCTGATTTGAAAGTCGAACACTCCTCACGAATGCTGTTATTTGTTGTTCCTTTTGGCTTTTAGTTTGTAGTTGAAGTCACTAGTCACTAGTCACTGTCACTTGTCCTTGTCCTAGTCACTTGTCCTAGTCACTTCGTGACTTTGAAGAACACTATTTGAAAAATTACTCTGATTATTGATTATTCTTTTTTTTTGTTCTTTGCTTCAAGCTGCAATTGCAGTATAATGGATTTTAGTTGCGGCATTTAGAAGTTCACTAAGATGGTGTACTGTTTTGACTGAGGAAATATGCAATATGACAGGCCAAAGACAGCTAATTCTATTGACTGTCTTACTGAAAATACTGACATATCCGTTTAGTGTCTTTGACCTGCTCCTTTGAAAAGTCTGCTTAGAGTTTAATTCTTGTTTCAGTGTCCCAGCATGCAGAGTTAAATTGTTTCGCTGGGCTCTTATTTTTAACCTGTACTTATGTGAAAGTTATTTGATATGCCGATTGTGGACCTCAGGCTTGTTTTCATTCAATATAAAACTTCGTGTCGAGTTTCTATGTATCTAGTTCTTTTTTTTTTAAGCAAATTCTTTAACTTAAAATTTGCAATATAGTCAAGGTGAAAAAATTACTATCGTAAAGATACGGAGATTTTAAAAAATAAATAATATTTATTGAAATAAAAGATGAAGATCGAGAAATAAAATTTCTGTAAAAAAAAAAACACATAAAAATTCAAAATCGGCCTAAGCTCATATGGACAATTTTCAGAAAAAAATAATTTAAAACCAAATTTCTTGCTGTCTCCTTAAACATACTTCATACACCTTTGATAAACCATGGATGCTTGAGAATGTTCTTTGGACTGGGTCGATAGTCTCTATTCAAATTCAAACACTGTAACACCAAATTCTGAGACAAAAAGGATATGTTTTTATCATTCATTTTCTTGACGATGATTTCTTTAGGATTTTCACGTTCATAGGGTACCATCCGGGTTGCAGCGGTAGCTAGCAACCTAGTAAGAGACGATCACGTCCAATGTTAAGAAATATAAAAACCTATAGTTCCTAACAAAGGAGTCAGATCAAAACAAAAAGTACACCATTAGAACCGCCTTGTCCGAAACCCCTGTATAGGAAACTTTCTGTCCCTTGGCTTGAACAGCAAGGGAAATATATTGGCTTGAAAATCAAGAAAATTGACTTTAACCACGTTATTCTCCCCAAACGGGATATTTTTTTCTCTTTTCTTTTTTTCTTTTCCACAGATAGCTTGGCACTGGAACATCGTAGAGGGTTGTTCAATAGCTCATTTTAAAGGAAATTAATTGGGTTAAAAACCTTTTGTAACTAAAATAAATTATTTCTAAAAGAGAATAAATTTTTCCACCAAAAACTGCATTTTCGATGTCTTTTCACACTGCAGTCTTTCAAACATAATCGTATACCAGCGGTAAGATTTGAACCCACGCCTCCGAAGAGACTGGTGGCTAACACCAGTGCCTTGGACCACTCGGCCAGGCTGCCTCTCATAAATAAATATATATGTGAATTTGGGTTGCAGCAGTAGCTAGCAACCTAGTAAGAGACGATCAGTCCAATGCTAAGAAATATAACAAAACTCCTAAAAATAGAGTCAGATCAAAACAAAAGTACATCATTAGAATTACCTTGTCTGAATCCGGGTTGCAGCGGTAGCTAGCAACCTAGTAAGAGACGATCACGTCCAATGTTAAGAAATATAAAAACCCATAGCTCCTAAAAAAGGAGTCAGATCAAAACAAAAAGTACACCATTAGAACCGCCTTGTCCGAAACCCCTGTATAGGAAACTTTCTGTCCCTTGGCTTGAACAGCAAGGGAAATATATTGGCTTGAAAATCAAGAAAATTGACTTTAACCACGTTATTCTCCCCAAACGGGATATTTTTTTCTTTTTTTTTTCTTTTGTATCCACAGATAGCTTGGCACTGGAACATCGTAGAGGGTTGTTCAATAGCTCATTTTAAAGGAAATTAATTGGGTTAAAAATCTATAGTAACTAAAATAAATTATTTCTAAAAGAGAATAAATTTTTCCAATAAAAACTGTATTTTTGATGCAGTGACGTCATATTACATTAAAGGACGATCATTTGAATAACAGACCATTGCATACATTAGACTTTGTTTACATTAAAGAACAAACTTCCAGCCCATTGTAGCTAAAATAAGATTATAATTAATGTTAAAGATTAATCATTGTTACAGTAAAGAACGATCTCTGGCCCATAGTAACTGATATAAGGTGGTTTACATTATTTCCGGGTTGCAGTGGTAGCTAGCAACCTAGTAAGAGACGATCACGTCCAATGTTAAGAAATATAAAAACCCATAGTTCCTAAAAAAGGAGTCAGATCGAAACAATTATAATAAAAACGACCTCTTGCCTATACTAAATTTTACACGCCACTTAATTGTAGTATAGGTTAGTAATTCAACAGATAGCATGGTACTGGAACATCGTGGAGAGTTGTTCAATGGCTCATTTTAAAGGAAATTAATGGGGTTAAAAACCTTTTGTAATTAAGATTAATCAAATTATTTTTATTATATTAAGAAATTTTAATTATGTTCCTTAAGATATCATCATAAGTAAAAATTTTATAATAAAGAACGAACTCTCGCTAATAGTAACTCAAATCTTTAATATATTCCGGGTTGCAATGGTAGTTACATTAAAAGACAATCGTTGGAATACCAAACCATTGCATACATTGGACTTAGTTAGCTGCCTGATTCTTTGAGAGTTGTCTCTTACTGCTCCAGAGAAGAAAAAGCCGTAGGCATTTTCCTGTTTGTAATCAGCGTTTACATAATCCGATTTGTCAATCCGGGTTGCAGCGGTAGCTAGCAACCTAGTAAGATTGCATTAAAGAACGAACTTTAGTCCATAGTTACAGCAAGGAACGAGCTTCAGCCCATAGTAACTAAGATTATAACTTAAGACTCAAACAAGTAATTTGTTTGCTTTGGTCACAGTAAAGAACGATCTCTCGCCCATAGTAATTATAATAAAGATCGAACTCTTCCCTATACTAACTTGCATACGCAACTTCACTATAGTTAAGATTACAGTATTTATATTATGCATCATTATAAATTATAAAAGGTTCAAATGTTCGAAGATTATAGAGTTAAAAATTTTCCCACCCCGGGAATCGAACCCGAGCCTGTTAAGTGAAAGTTAACTATCCTAGCCACTAGACCATATTGCACCATAAAGAAGTATGATTTAAGAGCCATATGCGTATTATTATTTCACCATACCAATTATAATAAGGCCAAAACAAAATCGTCGACTTGCAACCTTACTTTTGACACATTAGTTAAATCTTCATCAGGCTTAAAAAATGTTTTGCTAGTTTTACATGAAAGAACGAACCTTAGTCCATATACAATAAAGAACGACACCTTGCCCATGTTAACTAAATCATAAATAGGGATTATGTAATTTCCAATAGTATCATGGCTGTAGAGATGGCTGAAACCTAGTTACAATAAAAAACGATCATTGGAATAACAAAAATTGAATACCTTTGGAATTAGCTAGCTACTTGATTATTTGAGACTCGTCTCTTACTATTTAAAAGAAGAAAAAGCCGTAGGCTTTTTCCTGTGTGTAATCAGTTTATTATCATATGCAGCGCGCTAGCACTGCCTGAGTAAAGAACGGTGTGGGCACAATGTGTTTTTTTTCCGGGTTGCAGCGATAGCTAGCAACCTAGTAAGAGACGATCACGTCCAATGTTAAGAAATATAAAAACCCATAGTTCCTAACAAAGGAGTCAGATCAAAACAAAAAGTACACCATTAGAACCACCTTGTCCGAAACCCCTGTATAGGAAACTTTCTGTCCCTTGGCTTGAACAGCGAGGGAAATATATTGGCTTGAAAATCAAGAAAATTGACTTTAACCACGTTATTCTCCCCAAACGGGATATTTTTTTCTCTTTTCTTTTTTTTTCTTTTCCACAGATAGCTTGGCACTGGAACATCGTAGAGGGTTGTTCAATAGCTCATTCTAAAGGAAATTAATTGGGTTAAAAATCTTTAGTAATCCGGGTTGCAGCGGTAGCTAGCAACCTAGTAAGAGACGATCACGTCCAATGTTAAGAAATATAAAAACCCATAGCTCCTAAAGCAGGAGTCAGATCAAAACAAAAAGTACACCATTAGAACCGCCTTGTCCGAAACCCCTGTATAGGAAACTTTCTGTCCCTTGGCTTGAACAGCAAGGGAAATATATTGGCTTGAAAATCAAGAAAATTGACTTTAACCACGTTATTCTCCCCAAACGGGATATTTTTTCTTTTTTTTTTCTTTTGTATCCAGAGATAGCTTGGCACTGGAACATCGTAGAGGGTTGTTCAATAGCTCATTTTAAAGGAAATTAATTGGGTTAAAAATCTATAGTAACTAAAATAAATTATTTCTAAAAGAGAATAAATTTTTCCACCAAAAACTGTATTTTTGATGCAGTGACGTCATAATTACTATATAATCCGGGTTGCAGCGGTAGCTAGCAACCTAGTAAGAGACGATCACGTCCAATGTTAAGAAATATAAAAACCCATAGTTCCTAACAAAGGAGTCAGATCAAAACAAAAAGTAGACCATTAGAACCGCCTTGTCCGAAACCCCTGTATAGGAAACTTTCTGTCCCTTGGCTTGAACAGCAAGGGAAATATATTGGCTTGAAAATCAAGAAAATTGACTTTAACCACGTTATTCTCCCCAAACGGGATATTTTTTTCTTTTTTCTTTTTTCTTTTTTTTTTTTCTTTTCCACAGATAGCTTGGCACTGGAACATCGTAGAGGGTTGTTCAATAGCTCATTTTAAAGGAAATTAATTGGGTTAAAAATCTATAGTAACTAAAATAAATTATTTCTAAAAGAGAATAAATTTTTCCACCAAAAACTGCATTTTTGATGTCTTTTCACACTGCAGTCTTTCAAACATAATCGTATACCAGCGTTAAGATTTGAACCCACGCCTCCGAAGAGACTGGTGGCTAACACCAGTGTCTTGGACCACTCGGCCAGGCTGCCTCTCATAAATAAATATATATGTGAATTTGGGTTGCAGCAGTAGCTAGCAACCTAGTAAGAGATGATCAGTCCAATGCTAAGAAATATAACAAAACTCCTAAAAATAGAGTCAGATCAAAACGAAAGTACATCATTGAAACTACTTTGTCTGAAACCCTACTAGATAAATAATGAATGTCGTCATAGCTTTATATTAGATTAGAGCTATGACGTGAATAGAAAAATCATTACGCCGTGACGTCATAATTACTACTTAAGAACAACAAAGATGTAAATTCTCTCATTCTTGATTAGAATAATGGTTAGATCGAAGCAAGCTATACGCAATTTGAAAAAACAGTACTACACAAACAACAGAGATAGTATCTTGAAAAGAGAAAAGCAAAAATATTCAACCGACCAGGCGCATCGAGAAGTAAAAATTGAGAGAGCAAAACAAAGGTATTCAACCGACCAGGCGTATCGAGAAGTAATAATTGAGAGAGCAAAACAAAGGTATTCAACCGACCAGGCGTATCGAGAAGTAATAATTGAGAGAGCAAAACAAAGGTATTCAACCGACCAGGCGTATCGAGAAGTAATAATTGAGAGAGCAAAACAAAACAGCAAGATGTGTTATCACAATGATGAAGATTATAGACATGCAAAAATTGAGACAGCCAAACAAAAGATCAAGGAGAGTTATCACAATGATGAAGATTACCGCAACAAATATAAGAAAAACCAAAAGCAAAGGTATTCAACCGTCCAGGTGTATCGAGAAGCAAAAATTGAGACAGCCAAACAAAAGATCAAGGAGAGTTTACAATAAAGAACGACACCTTGCCCATGTTAACTAAAACATAAATAGGGATTATGTAATTTCCAATAGTATCATGGCTGTAGAGATGGCTGAAACCTAGTTACAATAAAAAAGTATCATTGGAATAACAAAAATTGCATACCTTTGGAATTAGCTAGCTACTTGATTATTTGAGACTCGTCTCTTACTATTTAAAAGAAGAAAAAGCCGTAGATATATTTATGTAAAATGCAGTAATTCTTTTAGGGTTTTAGTAAAAAATCTAACTCTTTTAGAGTCTTATGAAAAAAACTGATTTGTTAACTGAAACTAGGTTAATTCCTGAAAATTTTAAATAAAACAATTTTATTTAGCTACAAACTGCAAAATTATTTAAGATGTCTTAGCAATAATTTTATTTTATTGATTCAAACCAGAAAAGAACCTAAGAATCTTAAAATTAGTTTTTGTTTTTGTTAGATTCTAACCACTTGACGCAAAGAAAATCTGATTCGTCAACTGAAACTAGAATAATTCCTGAAAATTTTAAATAAAATAATTTTATTTAACTGCAAACTGCAAAAATATTTACGGTGTCTGAGCAATAATTTTTATTTTCTAATTCAAACCAGAAAACTACCTAAAAATTTTAAAATTAGTTTGGTTTTCCTGTGCTTGAAGTGACTCGTTACGTCGATCACATTAAAAGACGATTATTGGAATACCATTTCACTACATACATTGGACTTAGTTAGCTACTTGATTGCTTGAGGTTCGTCTCTTACTATTTCAAAGAAGAAAAAGCTGTAGGCTTTTTCCTGTTTGTAATGATATAGCATAAAACGAAACCCAAGCTGTAACTGAGGTCATCCTGGTTGCTATAGTAAAGAACGAACTCTTGCCCTTAGTTACTATTTAAGAACAACAAAGATGTAAATGGTCTCATTCATGAACTACATAATGGTTAAATCAAAGCAAGCTACACGCAAGTTAAAAAAAAAGTACTACACAAACAACAGAGATAGTATCTTGAAAAGAGAAAAGCAAAGGTATTCAACCGACCAGGCGTATCGAGAAGTAAAAATTGAGAGAGCAAAACGAAACAGCAAGATGTGTTATCACAATGATGAAGATTATAGACATGCGAAAATTGAGACAGCCAAACAAAAGTATGGTAATGATTACAAAAAGAACAATAATTGATTTCATAATCGTAGGTTTTAGCCAGGTCGTCTCTTACTATTCCAATTAAGAAAAAGCCATAGGCTTTTTTCCTGTTTGAAATACAGTAAAGATTTCAGTATAGGGACGACCATAATAATCCCCAATGACAGAAATGACGACAGCAGCAATGAAAATGATGATGAGGGTGATTACGTCAGGCTCCAGGAAAGTCTTAAGGTCATACGGCTCAGTGTTATTTCATGATAGTAGACTAAGATGAGGGTAGTTTGATGAGAGCTGGTAAGTTGTCAGTAACCCTCTTGATGAGAGTAGGTTTTTGAAGTGGATAATAATTCTTACATACTACCGGGTAAGGTTAAAGTCTCTATCAAGTGCATATTTATTGTGGTATCAATTCATACTGAGATCAATTGACTCATTGCATCCTTCTATATTAATGGATGACGTAATGACATATAGATAATAGTTAGGAACGAATTATAGACCATAAAATACGTTTGTTTACTTTAAAGAGTGACTTTGATAAAAAGTGTTATAATACTCTCGGTTGCAGCGGTAGCTAGAAACCTAGTGCAAGACGATCACGGCCCATAGTCAGAAATGAAATAAGTTAAAACTCCTTATGCTAGAATTTTAAATTTTCAGGTATTTTTCTAGTTTGAATTAAAAAATTAAAATTATTGCTCAGACACTATAAATATTTTTGTAGTTTACAGAATAACTTTAGTATTACGGAATTGCAAACTAAAATAAAATAAAATTTATTTTGAAATTTGCTTTTTTGCTATGGAAATATAGCATGACGTTATAGAGATACGCATAGGAGTTAAGCTAAAAAAAAGTTTGGTTCAAGAACGACCTCTTGCCTATACTAAATTATATAGGCCACTTAACTATAGTATAGGTTAGTAAATTTACATTAAAAGACGATCACTGAAATAAAAAACCATTCCATACATTGGACTTAGTTAGCTACTTGATCGTTTGAGGTTCGTCTCTTACTATTTAAAAGAAGAAAAAGCCGTAGGCTTTTTCCTGTTTGTATTTATAGTTAAAAAACGAACTCAAGTCCAAAGAAACTGAAAACTGAGGTTCATTCATATTATCTTCATTATTTTAGCTAGAATGTAAATAAACAAGTTTCTTTTTTAAATTTTAAATTGAAAAGATAGTGCTTTTAATTCAACATATTAAAAGTTCTCCCCGACGGGGAATCGAACCCCCTACTCCCAGGTAACAAGTGGACATGCTTACCATTAGACTATCGAAGACTTATAAAATAAAAGTTACATATAAGATATGATCATAATTTTTTAATCCGGGTTGCAGCGGTAGCTAGCAACCTAGTAAGAGACGATCACGTCCAATGTTAAGATATATAAAAACCCATAGCTCCTAAAAAAGGAGCCAGATCAAAACAAAAAGTACACCATTAGAACCGCCTTGTCCGAAACCCCTGTATAGGAAACTTTCTGTCATTTGGCTTGAACAGCAAGGGAAATATATTGGCTTGAAAATCAAGAAAATTGACTTTAACCACGTTATTCTCCACAAACGGCATATTTTTTTTTTTTTTGTCCGGGTTGCAGCGGTAGCTAGCAACCTAGTAAGATTTACAGTAAAGAACGATCTCTCGCCCATAGTAACTGATATATGACTGTACAATCGGAGACAGCGGTATTTATGACCTATATTATAATAAAGAGCGACCTCTTGCCTATGCTAAATTTTATAGACCACTTAACTATAGTATAGGTTAGTAAAGTTTTTATAATAAAGATCGAACTCTTCCCTATACTAACTTGCTTAGGCAACTTCACTATAGTTAAGATTACAGTATTTATATTATACATCATTATAAATTATAAAAGGTTCAAATGAATGAAGATTATAGAGTTAAAAATTTTCAGACACCGGGAATTGAACCCGTGCCTGTTAAGTTTACATAAAAGATCGATGTGGTTCAATATTAATTATAAAAGGTTCGAAATTATAATGTAAATTATAATGTTCGAATATTATAGAGTTAAAAATTTTCCTATACCGGGAATCGAACCCGGGCCTCTTAGACAAAGCCAGCTATCCTATCCGCTAGACCATATGGAACTATAAAATAGTATGATTTAAGAACAATATGCATATTATTATTTCATCATACTAATCCGGGTTGCAGCGGTATCCGGGTTGCAGCGGTAGCTAGTAACCTAGTAAGAGACGATCACGTCCAATGTTCCAATAAGGAGTGACGCCAAAATTATCCCCAAAGACCAGGTAGTCACCGGACCAATAAGGAAATTTTGAAGGTCTTTTTCAGGAGGAGGATTCACTGGGGCCCATCCCAAATTTTCATTCGCCTTTTCTAATGATTCAGCTAAACCAAAATCAGTAAGTATGACATTCTCATTTTCATCAACAAGTACATTGTCACATTTCAAATCTCTATGAGTAATACCAGCTGTTTCTAATTTTGACACTGTTGATACTATTTGCCGAAAAAGATGGAGAACCTTGTTCTCCTTCAATGTTTGATTATTGAAAATATATTCTCCCAGTGTGACAGAATTCTGGTGGTACTCCGTTACAATCCAGCACTCTTGTTCTACTGTATAGTAATCAGTAAGTCTTATGCATCCGTCAATATCTTTTACTTTATTCAAAAAGAAAACTTCTTTGGGCAAAGTTCTACCGTTTTCTAGTTGGAGCATCTCAACACAGTCCAAGTTGATTTTTTTTTTTTTACAGCTACAGGCTTCCATTTCTCTCTTTGAAATCCCATGAACACCTCTCCATAGGATCCCTTGCCAAGTTTCTTGTCAGTTAGGTAGTACTTTTGGCGAAATTCCTCCAAATCTGTTGCTGGAACGTTGCACTTCGGTAGAACCTGATAAGAAGCTCTTACCTTATTAGGTACATGAAATAAAACTTTTCTCTTAGCTTTTCTTTGATCCATCACTCTGTAATTATCGAATAGATATCTCTGTTGTAAAATATTTATATCCAATATCTTTTCACTAAAAGACAACTTTCACTATAAATGGTGGCTTGATTTTATGCATCCTTTTATATCAGTAGTGGACGTCATGGGGTCTGACGTCACATTGTTTTATATCACGGGTCATTCAACATAACATCATTTGAAGTTTCATTATGACGTCATCTATGATTATAACCTACCACTTGAGGTGTCATTTCAAAAGTAATATAACGATCTTTCAGGTAATTAAGTAATGACCTCATATCATAGATACGCAGCTTTTCAACAGATACGTGTGTCCTGTCAAAAGATACTTGCGATTTATCATTGTGTATGTGAAGAACTGAAGATGCAGCTTATATCAAAAATTGCATTTATTTCAACTTTGTCTTTTGTTACTGGCAAAAGGCACTGGGTATAGGAATTTTCTTTCAAATAAACCGTTAAAAGTCTCTATGATACTTCAGTGACCCAATTACGGTGAAAAAAAAGACGCATCACTGCTTCCCATGTAAAAAGTGATTTTCACTGTTACTCAAGATGAGGGACTGTAATTCTCCTATATGGGGTTTTCGGCTGTGATGATTTTTATGGTTCATTTTTTTTTCGTGCGGTATCAGGCTATTTTGCGAAATGACATAAATTTGTTTTTGGAATGAACTATTACCATTCAAATTAACGGAAATAACAGTGGCAGTGTAACCTGTGTCAGTTTTAAATAATGGCTCATCCTCAATTGACAGTTTTTTTTTTAATTCAAAACGTGTTTTTAACGCATTTTTCGGTTACTACGGGTTTATTTTTTACTAGGTTGAATTTGAAGCTGCAGCTATGAAAACTTTTAGGAATTTCAGAATTTTACGCGCTACTATTTTTTATAGTATTGGATGGTGTCATCTCACTTTAGGTATTACCCTGGCAGGTTTTACAGCCGTAAGCTATTCTGCCATAAGACTTCGACTCCGATTAGTTTTAATTTACTCTTCTTTTTTTCTAGGACAATTGACTTAGTGACCTTGGAAAAGGATTTGAAAACAAATCTTTTTCCGTCTTCTTAAATTCTGCAAATTGGCTTAATACTACTTCATAAAAATGTCTGTATCTCATTCTTAAAAGCGCACTACTTCACCTTACTTCTTCCCTTCCCCTAAACCCCGAAATAGATTAATGAATAGCCTACTTTATATATCCTCATTGTACTATTTTTATATTTAATATTATATATTATAATTTAATATTATATACTAATATTATTATGCTATATTTTAATTATTATATTATATTTAATAGCGAACGACAAACGCTAATATTGTGCAATGGGGAACGCTGCTGAAGCGGCGAAAAAAAGAGTAAACTGAAGTAATACGCTTTTAGGAACGAGATAATTTATGATTGTTCAAAAGCAGTTTTCAGGATTTGTTATTAGTATGTGCTTCAAATGGCCCCAATCTTTCGGTATTAATATTTCTTTTTTATTTCCATGCAATGCCGTATCTAGGGGCGGGGAGGGGTTTGATTCCCCTCCCCCTGATATTTTGTCTGACTTGTAAAATAATAGCACAAATGCATACAAATTTTTTTAATTTGTTTTCTTAAAAAGAAATAGTTCTAGCCCCCCCCCCAGAACAAAGAGGGGGGTTGTGCTCTTATTCTCAGAGCGTCCTTGATTATGGTTAAATACCATTGATATTCGTCTTTTTCTTTACTGATTTACATTATATGCAGAATAAAAAAAAAAAAAAAAAAAAAAAAAAAAAAAAAAAAAAAAAAAAAAAAAAAAAAAAAAAAAAAAAAAAAAAAAAAAAAAAAAAAAAAAAAACTAAGGCGTACTCTCTGGTTAGGGCCGGAAACTTATTAAGCGTATCTGTGTAATGAGACATACATGTATATAGCTAAGTATATAGTATAGGATAAGTTTATTCAACAAACCGCAATTCAACAATAACTTTAAACAATAGAATCAAATTCCTCTATGGTCGACTCAGTATTCCTCAAGGCTGTATAGCCAGGAAAAAAGCAAAAGAAGAAGGAGGAATAATAAAAACACAGTAAATGAAAAATGATGATCATCCGCCCACCTCTGATTACTGCCAGAGCAAAGTGCTATGCGCAATTAGTAATAGGAACACACATTTTGTACACATTTCAGTCTATTTGAGAGACTTTCACCAAATGTGGTTGTAAGAAAAAGGAGGAGACTATTTTGAAATATGAAATGTTATTGCAATTTTTCTGAAGGCAAGGCAATCAGGTTAACGTTGTTTGACTTTACTTGACTATTTTTAGAACTGGTAATTTGTGATTGGCAAAGATTTACGAACGCTTAACAACAATTATTGAGGTAGATACCTGACGTTAAGTGGCAGTTCAAAGCAAAATCTGGCTTTCATTTTAATGTTTCGGAAGTCAAAATTAAATCATTGGGGTATTTTTTATAATTGATCATATTAGCCCCATAATTACAATCAATCATTTAATTCTAGTTAAAAGTTTTTGTACTTGTTAAGAATCCGATAAACACGCGATAAGTGAAGTTTCGTTAATGCTAATAAAATAAAACAAAATACGATGAAAATATAATAGTTTAGAAACAAATTCGGGCTATATATTTGCACATTAGGGGGGTGTGGGTGAAGCATAGCAAATATTAAATGCGTAACCTAATCTAACCTAGCTACCTTTTAGTCCCCCTAAACCCCAAAAAACTAAAGTTTAAATCTCTGTCACGGAATGAGCAACACCTCACAAACTCACAAATAGCGGCTTTGAGATTTCGATGCAGTCTTTCCCGCGTGTTTATCGGATTATTAACAAGTACCAAAGTTTTTTTTTTGTAAAATAGGAAAGTATCGTAATTTTTGCGAGGCAAAGTTTTTGGTAAAGTTTTTTTCTTTAGTATTAAGAAAAGCACATCCTTATACTATTTCGCGTTGTTTTTTTAATCATGACTTAGTCGGGCCATTATTGTTATTCTCAAGGTCAGGTGCCATAAAGTACCCTCTACCCTAACCATTTTTATTACCACTTAATCAACTGGTCCAACGTTTAATTTCGACAGTGTGACAGCTGTTGATAATCAAAAGACAGCCGAAATGAAGATCTTTCTTTCAAGTTGCTCACCATCGATTATTCTTATCTAGACGTTTGTTAATATGCTTAACAAACGTCTTCGGCGTTTGGGAGATGCTGATTAGAAGATTTACTGTTATTTTTTTTCTTTTTGCATTTTAATTTGATTTGTGTGATTTCGTTTATGGTTCCTTCCATTTCTCAATTTCAATTGTCTCTTTTTTTTTCTAATTTTAGGTTCGAATTAATAACAATCGTAAGCCTCTGGGATTCTCAACTGATCCAGATCTTAACGTGGGACTTGTTAGCGAGTCCTTATCTGAAATAGGACCTTCGCATACCGTAGACAGACTTCATCCTGGAGAGATTCCATTGCAATTTTCTCCAGAACCCTTAGACTCCAGAACTATTTATCCGACTATTGACCCCGCAAGACCTGGACCTTCATTAGCTGTGGCTGAACCTGGACCTTTCATATCTAATGCAATCCCTTCTCAACGAGGGAATACCCTAAAAGATGTACAACTGAGGAAAGATTCAAGTAGACCAGATTCTAGAACAAAAGTCGACGAAAAACAAATTTCATGTGTCGACATCACGGGTGATGCGACTGTTCCGTGTCAAATAAAGAAGGAGAATGTAACTGTACGAAAATTGTTTGTGTCCGTGTTTGGGAAACCAGGGGGTAAGTTCCTACCCCTAAAATTTCTGATCTTGGAAATTTAGTGTTCGGCAATTTCGTTATTTTTAGAACAAATAATCATTTGAAGGAATCTCCTTTCAGGTTGCCCCGAACTCGCCTTCAAAAATGTATTCGAATGCAAACATTCCATCTTCTACTAAGGTAGAGACTCAAGTGCATCCGTATCTTTAAAAGTAAATCAACGGTTGAGTAGTGTAGTCTTTAAAAGTAAATCAACGGTTGAGTAGTAATGAGTGTCCATAGTTGAAACGATCTTAATAATATTTCTTTCCAGACGCTCCTTCTCTAATTGGCTTCGCGGAGTGCCTTTACCCTTCTTCAAGGAATCCCTAATCCTTTTCTTAGTACCATGCCTCTAAACACGGTTTTTGTGCCAATATCTTATACCCTGGGGGCGGATAGCTTAGATTTCGATGTCTGTAGTATCATAGACACTATTCCACGAAGACCTAAGAAAGGGACCAGCCCCTCCCCATCTACCCCCCAACGCTGAAAAATAGATATGCGACGACTCCCTGTAAGGGTGGTACATTGTAATAAATTTAGTTACAGTTTTGGTCATATTCAAGGGAAACATCGTTTTTTTTTTCGTTTTAAGACGTGTCAGATGTTTTTTCAGCCAATCAGATTGTTTGAATTTTGTACTCTTTCCTTGCAATCATCTCCATGAACACTTCAATCCTCTCTATTGTAGTCCTTTTTGTAACAACCATCTTCTAGCCGATCTAGCCTACATACTTGCGTAAGAATAGTGTATTTTATGTTAAAATTTATGCATTTTATTTGAGTATTTTAATTAAGTATTTCTGACGGCCGTCTCTTTGTACTTATGCTGATGTGAAAATTAATCCTTATAACAAGGAGAACAGATTATCAAGATAAAACAGTAGGGGACTTCAGAAAGTTTTTTCTACAATAATATCCAGAGTTTTATTGTTAATTTTGTATTAAAAAGATTTTTTTCACTGTCTTGAAAAAAAAACACCTGTTATTAATAGATTTTTGGTTAATTTTTTTTTTAGTATATCAAGGTAAACTTTTACTACCCTAAACTCTTAAATAGCGACGAAGACCACACTGCCTTTCCATCATAAACATTAAGTTGATCAATAGAAATTTTTTTATATAAGACAGTGCAACGCACGCACCTTTAAATAAATTTTTCGACCCTATATCCAAGGGCCGTCCTCAGCAAAACAAACGATTTAAAAACTATATAAAAGAAACTCACATTACAATTCAATCATTAAAACTGAAAAAGGATGTTTTAAAATTTTCAAAACAGCCCTTTTTTCAGTTTTAGTGATTGAATTTTAATGTGAGTTTCTTTTATATTCGTTTTTTCTTCGTTTGTTTTGCTGAGGAAGGGTCTTGGATATAGGGTCGAAATATTCATTTAAAGGTGCGTGCGTTCCACTGTCTTATATAAAAACTTTCCTATTGTTCTACTTGTTGTTTACCCTAAATCACTTTATAATTATTAAGAAAAAAAAATTCCCACAAAAATTAAAATGCCTTCTTTAAATAAACCAGTAGCTTCCCCGCTGTAGCTCCAAATTTTCTAATAGAAATGGTTTATTTCTAGTGAAATATGTAAAAGCAAGCATAAATTACAATTCATGGACTAGTTTTTTTTTCATTTCAAGTAAAGATTGAGATTGAAATTTATACGCGCAAAAAATACAAAAAAAAAAAAAATACAAAGAATAAAAAATGTAAAAAATACAAAGATTAAAGGTAGACTATCGCGCGTTAAAAGTTTTCTTAAATGTTGTAATATATTTTAAACTTTATTGAAAACGTACGGTTATAAATTTTGAATTCTCTGGTCTTTCATCTACAGTTTTCTCAATAACTCTCTATATTTTCCATATAACTTGTTCAGGGCGCCAGTAAGGGGGGGGGACGAGCCCCCTCAGATTATGAAAAAATCCAAACATTTAAAAAACCTTGTTAAGTTTTCATTTAAAAAAAAAACGAAAAAAGTCCTTGCCCCCCCCCTTACTTTTTTGTAAATTGGTGACACTGAATCTGTTCTTTTCCGTTGTTGTATTCGTACTATGCCTCCATCTAAAATGAATTGTCGTGTTCGTATCTGATCACAGCAAGCGAGCATATCAGAGCCATTAAAGTTTTGTTTTAGTTTTCAAGATTAAATATTTGAATTATTTTTTTATATTGCCAACTTTCCAAAAAAAATCATAATGAAAATATGAATAAAATAGTAATTAGAAGGTATTTGGTCAATTACTTAGTGTCAGTTAGTATCCAAATGTTGATCTAATGGTAAAGGATATCATACTATCAAAAGATACATAATGTGCGTAAACCAAAACGACCATACAGTACAGCAAGGAACAATCATGGTTGCAGCGATAGTGGCAACCTAGTTAAGAACGAACTGCTGCGGATAGTAACCCAAAATTAAAAATGAGAAAAATGTAATTTATAGCTGGTTCAGGAACGGTAACTGTCTATCTTGATTAATCATAATGGTAAAATACTATTTTGAAAACACATTTATGGGGGTTTCAAAAAATAGCCTGAAACCCCTTGAAAGCTGTATGTCATTACCGATTTCGAAAAGTATACAATTGGAATCGCTCTTTTCGAAAACTCCATACAGGAATCCTGCAGCCCCCCCCCCTTGTAGAACAAGGAAAATCACTTTTTTGCATGCTTTTTTTCTTAATATTTTTTTATTCTTGTTTCTTTTTCTTTTTTATACTGCTTTTCACATGTCGCCACCTATAATATCTACTATACTATACTACCGATACTACTAATTATACTTAAACGCATGGTTATCCAAGTAGTAGCAAAGTTCCTGTTAAAATCGGAGAACTATCAACCCCAAGCAAATCACTTATCACCAAAAAAGCTCTGAAACCAAAAAGAATAAATATAAAAAATCAAATCAGTATAATATAGTTGATATTAATTTGATATATAGTTGATATATAGTTGATAGTAACTTGATAAAAAAACGACAGAACTAGAATATATGTTACGAGATACTTCTATAGGGCCTCCAAACTACGGCCCTCGGGCTAGATACGGCCTGCGAGACCCTTTCTTCTGGCCCCTGGAGACTTTCTAATTGCCAGAAAAAGATGGCGTTGTATCATTTCATCGACTTTTCTAAGTCAATGAAAAAAAAAACATTTGCTGATTACAACATTTGCTTGATTTTTGATGAAGGAAAGAACTTAAGTGGCATAAAAAAAGGCAAGGTTGGACAAGTGAAGCAATGATAATCACATTTCACAACCAATGTTCCTGCACTGTATTATTCACCAGCAAGCTTTGTTTGATAAATATATGGTCATTAGGAGTGTACTAAATCCTCTGCTGAATATGGCAAATTTAATAAGGCCACAGGGGCTCAACCGTAGGCAGTTCAGAGACATGCTGAAATGTACAGACACAAAACTGCAAGATTTGCCATATTACTCAGCAGTAAGATGGCTAAGTTGTGAGAGAGTTCTTAGTTGGGTATTTTAATAAAGAAAGTAATGAAGTCACATCCATTACTTTCTTATGAAGAGTGGGTTTGAAAATTGGCCTTTGCTGCAGAAATTACTGGTCATTTGAAATGTCTGAACCTAAAACTACAAGGAGACAAAAATCTAGTTTCTGAACTATAAACTCGCCTAAAGAAATTCAGAAAATCAGCACCTTTCAGGTGCGTCTCGTTTTCTGGCAGAAATGTTTGGAGACCCCTGATATATAGCAGCACAGGAGTAATAAGTAAACATTGTGTATATTGATTTGACTTTTTCTTTTTATTCTTTTGATTTCAAATCCCTTCCTTTTTCTTAATTTGTTATGGTTTAGATTATGTCTTTCTCAGGATGCCCTGTATACATTGAAAGTATTTGTTGGATTTTTATCTTTTTTTTCCTACTAGTCATTGACGCATTGTTTTTCAACATTTTAAAATATTATTTGTGCTGATAATTCTATTTCAGAAAATCGACCTAATTTTTGTGATCCCGAAGACGCAGTAACGAACCGTGCAATGAAGACAAACCACTACAAAGTCGTCGCAGATCGGATCTCAAGAGACCCAGAGGATATAAGGACTATTTCTGCTGTAGTTAGAGGTCTCTGTGTCTTCAAGCTGAACGCAGAAGGGCTCTCTTCAATTCTTGAAGAACTTCCCGAAAAAGTTGTTAAAAGTCTTGGTGAGTAAACTGAGTTCTCAGTCCTGAGTTTTTTATTTAACAGTAAAACTCATAAACAAAAACTACTTCAACACAATCTCCCCCATAAGGCTCCATGGCCGGGAAAGAAAAGGAGAGAAAAATAATACCAACACAAAAAAAAATTTAAACAAAATAAAAAAAAATCCAGTCGCCCACCTTAATAAATGGTTAATAAACGCCCACCAAAATGACAAGCTAGGCAGGGGTTAGCGCATGATTTCACCAACTCAATTAAATATCCAACTCAATCCAGAAGTTTCAGCTCCAAGGGAAACTGGAAAAAACTTATTTACTAGCTAGAAATTCTCTAACATAATTTTTGAACATGCAAAACGAGTGGCAGCTTCGTGCAGACTCTGGGAGCGTGTTCCAGATCCTGTTGCCAGCTGTCAGAGGGTTGAAGTCAGACCTCACTGATAGAGTATGAAGAATCTATAAATTGTTTCGCCAGGCTCGAAAAAGTTCAGAAAAGAGCTCTAATGATAGTGTCGAAGCAGGCAGAAATGTCGTATGAAGAGCTGCTGACAAAGTTTAAAATGCAAACTCTGAAAAAAAGAAGAGAAAAACCGCATGGATTTCGGAAGAAAATCTCTGATCCACCCAATCCACAAAACCCTTTCCTCCCTCAATCCACAACAAAACGACTCCTGCGCAGGGTTGTAGTGTCTGTTGAGCGTACTTCAGCGGGTACGCTGTGCCCATCACCGGTTAGCAAAAAGCTTTATGCCTAGTTTTGTAAAAGTGCATAACGAAAATCAGGAGGATTGATTATTGTTTTTTGTGAATTTGCTTTTTAATGTGACTACACCAAAGAAGTTTGGCAGTGCCATGAAGATTTTGGTGAAAATAAAAGTTTATCCATCTATCTTGTTGGTGTGCGGAGATGATCAGAAACAAAAGAAATATTATTACATAGGGCAGCAGGAAGATGGCCGTGCCGCTGTAAAAAAAAAAAAAAATGAAAGAAGAACAAGAAAGAAATTAGAGAGACTTCAAATCAAGCAATTGTTTAAGTGAAGATCGGTTAGTTTCCTGAATAAGAGTCCTCGCTTTATCATAAAGTTTTGAAATTGGCTTCAGAGACGAGGGAAAAGTTGACATCCAAATAACAGAACAATATGAAACATAAGACTGAACTAGGCTGCAGAACAAGATTCTAAGAATCGACCATGGAAATATGGGTTTGAGCTTTCTAAGGATTCCGAGACTCTTGGAGACTTTAATTTTAATCAGGTCAATGTGATGCTTAAAGGAAAGATTTTCGTCAAGCAAGATGCCTGGGAATCGAACGTAACGATCCTTAGGTCTACTTAGATATCCTCTTGATACGTGTATTTCATTTGAGTCAGAACAAGCCTTTGAGACTCTGAAGAAAATGAGAAAACATGACTTTCCGACATTTAAGGCAAGATAACATCAAGCCACTGGATAACTCTTTTTTAAAAGGGCTATCATCTTTGAACGAAGATCAGACTCAGTTCTACCAGCTGTGCCAAGAGTACTGTCATCAGCAAAAGCAATAAGTGCATCCGGTAAGGACGAACTCCTGTCACAATTAGTGACAGATGCTGGTTGACAAAGACGACAGCAAATGGTAGGAAAAGTGCGGATCAACCGAGGTGACTCGACCAGATAAATATGAATGATTGTGTGTTAATGAGTCGAATGCTTTTCTTACATCGAGAAAAAGAGCAGCAGGTATCAGACCAGAGTCAAGAACTGAATGTAAATAGTTCAAGAGAGTTGCACATGCATACTCAGTTGAGTGCTTCGCTCTAAAACCAAACTGAAAATCATGAAAAAATTATTTAGAATTAAGAAAATCAAGAAGTCGAGAAAGCATAGCTTTTTCAAAAATTTTACTAAACACTGATAAGAGAGATATGGGACGATAATTTGCAGGATCATTCCTATCCACCTTTAAAAAGAATAATAACACAAGCATGCTTTAAAGCACCGGGGAAGACACCATTTTCAAAAGAAAGATTAGCAAGTCTCGCGAGGGCAGAAACGACGACAGGAAGAATAAACTTGACAACCTTAGTCGGAATATGGTTTGGGCCAAAAGATGAAGAACTTCTCAAACCATTGACAATTCTGGCTATTTCAGCTTCAGAGACAGGCTCCAATGCCATTGATTTAGGATAAGGCGGTCCAAGGTAAGACCTAAAATCAGGCAGATAAGAAGAGGGACTTACAGAAGAGGCTGTAGTTTTGCCGATATTAGCAAAGTAGAAAGTAAACGCATCTTGAACTTTTAGCTCACCCTCTACATTTTTGCCGTCCATCACAGCACTTGAAGGAACAGAAGGAGGCAGAGAAGATGGTCTGATAATACAATTGATTAATTGCCATGTCTTCCTAATGTCATTACCGTACGCAGAGAATTTTTATAATAAAATATCGATTTAGCCTTTCGGCAAAGCGAATTGAAAACTCTTCTATAAGCTTTGAAAAATTGAAGTCGAGAATCACGCAAAGATGGCTTAGTGGACCTGTAAGCCGTCCAAAGATTATTTTTCTTCCTCGAGCTTTTAAGGAGTCCAGGAGTCATCCAAGGATTCAAAGGGGCTGTTCTTTTGGATGCCGGATTCGACTGGGGCGCATCACATATATCCAAGGTAACTTCTTTCAAAGACTCATAAAACTAATTAAACAAAGAATCTATATCAGATTCATTTTCAGAAATACTCCTCGAACGACCCGCCAACCCTGACCTAAAAAGATGCAAACCCTGATCATTAAATTTTAAAGGGGAAAAACCGGCTCCTTGGTTCCTCCTTGGCAACGAATCGGAAATATCTTACATGGAAAAAAAGCAAAATGGTCTGAGATATCACTCGTCAATACAGAATTTTGCACCAAGGTCAACGATGAAAAATATTATCAAGAAAAGAAGCGGTAGTGTTGGTTAATGAGAGTTGGAATGCATGCAGAAGGTAATGTTCCACTAGTGAACATTGTTGAAAGAAAATCCAAAGACGAGGATGACCTCCGGGCACACAAGTTAAAGTTAGTCACCCGTAATGACAAGTTCACATGAATGAAGTTGGTTTGTTTCCAAAACCTGATCAAGAATCTGAAGGAAAGAGGGTACAGACCCAGAAGGAGATCGGCATATATTACCAACAATCAAAGTTTTAGCATGGGTTTTAAACTCAATAAATATGGATTAAAAAATCCCTTCTTCATATCTTGACAGGTCATCTCTAACAGAGTACGGAGGATATTCCAAAACATAAACAGAAAGGCCATCCCTTGCCATCCTACTTGGATTTAAACATTCCATCTTGTACCCAGAAAGATGCAACAGAGATTCATTTTCCGAATCAAGATCAGGGTGGCCACTACGCACTATTTTATTCGACTCATCAAACGAAGAACAAAGACCCTGATCATTAAGCTGAAGCACAGAGAAACTACCACCTCGTTTGGATGCTCGATCTAAATCCGATACATACTTACTACTAACTGAAAAATGGGGATTTGATGGTGATTTATTAAACTGACCTACTGAATTATTTATCAAACTAAGAACATCAATTGGGTTATTTTGAATCTGAAGTAGCAACTCACGCAAGGAGGAGATGTCACCCGAACCAGAGTCAGACAAATTCAAAATACTTACAAACTATGATCCATCACGTGCCACTCACCACCCAGCTTGGTATCTCCAGAACAATGACATGTGGACAGCAACTAGGCCAACAGAACGATAAACTCATTTTTGAGACAAATGAAACTGAAACAGAAAAAATAAAGGCCAAAAACAGGGAACATGGATAAGAATAAAACAAAATGAAAAACAATGGAAACATAACTGAATCTCACAATCCAGGAGAGAAAATTATATATCCTAACTCACGAAAAAAAACACTAACAAATATCAAACAAATAACTAAAGAATGAACCAATCACACCAATTACTCATCACCTCCGACTGACACAGTGGGGGAGGGAACCACAGAGACTGTATAACTAGATAGTTTAAAGGAACTTGCAACCAAGTCTTACTTTTAGAAGACTTGTTGTTTCTATCCATACACTAATCCCTTTCGTTATCACTCGGGTTTCACCAACTTTTGTTGAAGTATCAGATGACGTACGCAGATTGTAGCCGAAAGATAGCAGTTCTTTCCTACGGCGTGCCAATTCACGCGGGAGATCAGAAGTGATGCTTTTTCCTGATCCTTTCAGTTTACTGCAATTTTTCATAATAGCGTCTTTATCTGCTAAATTAGCCAAAGTCACGAAAAATGGCCCGGCTTTTGCTTTATACCTAGATGTTGCCCTAGTATTAGAGCCTGAGGGTTTATTTCCATTCAAGCGATAGCACTTGACGAAGGGCATTGAATTAGCGTCACTGACTCCTGTTTCAGTGAGAAACCCACGGGCAATATTTTCTGAGTTACTACCTTGAACAGTTGGTATGCCGTGAAGTAGAATGTTCTGTCGTTTTGAAACAAGTTCAACTTGAGGACAAGACTTTTTCAGATTTATTATTTCGGCTTTGAGAACCCTATTTTCTTCTTTAAGCTCCCTATTTTCTTCTATTTTATCCTTTAAGCTCCCTATTTTAAGCTATTTTCTTCTTTAACCCTATTTTAACCCTTTAAACCTATTTTAACCTATTTATAACTATATATACCTTTTTATACCTATACCTATTTATACCTGTACCATTAAACCTATTATAACTTCTTTAAACCTATTTCAACCCTATTTTCTTCTTTAAGCTCCAAATTCTCGTTTCGCTAGGCCTCAATCCCCTTTTCTAGGCTAAGAATCTTCGTCATAAGCTCAGTGTGTTTCTGATCAAAGCACGACTTGGTGAGAGACTTCATAAAATTATTGAATAATCTCCCCTAGATAGGCTAATTGTCAAATCAAAGATCCATAAAACAGAGACTTACTGGCAAGGGCCCCATATTACTCAAATAAATCCAGAGAGGCCAGTGTTCAGACAACACAAATACATTAATTCATAATTAATAAATATATTTTATAACCCATCAAAAATACAAGGCATGGCGATGGAGCATAACGAAAAGAAAGAGAAAGAGAAAAAAAGACATACAAACATGGGAGCAAATACATACACACGAATAAACAAAACATCAAACAGTTAGGGGTAACGACTTGTAAGTAAGGAGGGATGCGGCTCAATTGTAACCGAAAGTCTAAAAAGCAGAATTTAGACATCAGAAAACACATCAAAAGAATTGGTTTATTATGCTGATTCCAAATATATAAGATTCATTAAATTTAGTGCTACTCATCAAAAATAATGAGCCTGAGAAAATTTGCCTGATGTTCGACAAAGAGGGGAATCACCCCATAAAATTCTAGGAATCTTAATGAAGTCACACCATTAGATTCAGCGTATCCGAGAACCCTATCGTATAAGTGTTAAGCTCCCATCCGCAAAAAAAAATAGGATTTTTCTTTTCAAGAACTAAGATCACGGGTGCCTCTTTATCTGTTTTTTTTCCCTTATGGGTGATCGCATCGAACCAATAATCCTAGAATATCGGGAAAGGGGTCATTCAAATGGCAATTAAAAGTTCCAGTGTCCTTTTTGAGTGACCAAAATGATTAGAGGGAAACTAACCCCCCTCCCACACCCTTTTTTTCCACAGTCTTCCAGCCAAATTTTTGAGATTGCCATTTTGTTCAACATAGTCAAAAGACCCAATAACTATGTGTTTGAGGATAACTTTACCCCCCCCACTGCCCCCAGGGGAAGGGGTACAAGCTATGATCTTTGCCCATTGTTTACATATAGTATTGGTTATTGGGAATTATACAGATACTTTTTTTTTGGGGGGGGGGGATCTTATGGTGGGAGGAGGGGAATTACATGGGAGGATCTTTCCACGGAGGAAAATTTCGTTGGGGAAGTTATTTTTATGGAAGGGAAGCTGGATTCCCTTGCATTATTTCAAAAACGATCAGAAATTAAATAAAAAAAGTCTTTTTCAACTGAAAGTAAGGAGCAATATTAAAACTTAAAACGAAGAGAAATTATTACGAATAGGAGGGGTGTTGTCCCCTCCTCAATACCAAGGTCTTTACGCTAAAGTTTTTTGAAGTTTTAAAAAAGCTTATTGTTATAACTAAACGGCCCTTGTGTTTCATGAGTCATTGTTAAATAATTGGAATAAAACGCCAACTTCAAACTTTAGCGTAAAGAGCGATGAATTGAGGAGGAGGCAACCACCCTCATATTCGTAATAACTTCTGTTCGTTTTAAGTATTAATGTTGCTTTTACTTTCAGTTGAAGAAAACTTGTTGTGATTTTTTTTATTAATTTTGAAAAGTAAGCCACTCCAAGGGTGGCAAACCTCTTTAAGTGAATCATACAAATAAATACAATATGAAATGGTAATAACACAGCAAAAAAAAAAAAAGAAGCAAACTAGTATTAAAACAGAAAAATCTTCCAAGGGTGGTCCGACTGATATTCTGCAAGCTTGCCCGATTTCTATTTTACCTGATTGGTTAAAAATATCCCAGAAAATAATCAGGTATAGAACATAGGGAAAGAAACAGCATTATATACTTTCGCAAGATGGCGTTTAACAAGATTCAGCTGTGATCCAACTGCTCCAGCATATGCATTACGGATCTTATGTTCGGTTCGGGCAATAAGTAATTTCCGAGTTGACACTAGGGATGTAGCAATAGGTAATCCAAGGTACCCAAGTTCCTGCAATGGAGTTACAAATTTCCAAACCAGAATTACAACACTAACACATAGGCAATCGGGCACAAATCCAACTGTAAAAATCATCTGGAACAGTAAAGCCATATAATCAAAAGGTAATCGCTGGCAAATTAAAAATGGCGAGCATAATTCTCATTCGACCAACAAGAAAACTTATTTTTTTGCTTCGGTATAACCTCTTTAATTATATTAACTCCAGCGATTACCTGCTCACATCTAGCTCGACTTTTAAAAAATTCTTCATCTTCATCAAGCTTTTTAGCCTGTAAACTATCAGGGGCTTTAAACTGGCCAGAAAAATATGCCACCCACTCAGACTCAGTTATTTCTAAATCGACCGGGCGAGACCTCCAAAACAAATTTGGATCGTCAACGATTTTTGCCGCCAGTTCAGCTTTGATATTGGCAACACGTTCACGGAGCGCTTTACAAAACTTTCATTTCGTATGATTATGGACAGCATTTACAACCCCAACTCTAGGCCTATCACATTCTTGTTATATACGCCACCATACTTTAGCATGGGAACAATCACTGACTAAAATTGGATTTCGAGGCGCCACCATTTATGTTTCAGTATAACACCGACATAGATGGTTATAGTGGCTGTTATAGATGGTTATATATGACATAGTGATTAATTACCATTTCAATGAATGTGCTGGGATTCTATTAGCTTTCCGTAAGTCATAATTATAAAGCTATACATAAAATAATTCAAAACACAAAAAGAGTGCAAGATAGCAAATTCTTCTGTCGGTTTGTTAGAAATAAGTTCAGGGACAGGTTAGCCTAATTGGCTGTTCTAAATTTTTTATCAGCTTGTGTTTTTTTTTGCTTTTTCTGTCCAGTTAATGCGTTACTGAGATCTGTTTGCAACTACTTTTGTTTCCACGGGCTAAGAGAAAAATTGTAGCCAATATTTTTAGTTAACAATTGGATAGCGGAAGAAAACCAAATATAGTTTTTCCTCCTATATGCGCTTAAGACTTAATTATACAGTGAAAAGGGGTTTAGTCACCCCTTCTTCAAATGTAGAAACAAGGTTGCGATCACTAATGAATGGCCATGCTCAATCTCGGATGAGTCAATGGTTCTTATTGCTACTCTAGTTTCTCTCAAGTTAATACAAATAGAGATATCCAAATCAGTGATTCAGGTTTTATATATGTATATATTCCTAGTAAAGCAGAAACGAGCAAAAATTAATTTAAAACATGTTTTGGTAATGGACAAGGATTAAACTTAAAACAAGCAAAAGTTATTTTTCCCAGCCTACGTAAAATCCATCTACAAAACTACTACAATTAAAACCAACTTTTGATATTTACCTTCGTTTCTGGTAATATGCGAAGCTAAAGCTCTACTGTAAACGCTGAACAATATAAGATTTGATGGATAGTAGAAATACATAGTGCCTTAGGATATTTTTTTATGTGTTTTGCGATTTCAGTAAAGCGTTAGTTTTGCATAATTCTACAAACATATGGAAATATCATCAGTAGTTCTCTCTCTCTCTCTTCTCTCTCTCTCTTTCTTTTATATATATAATTCTATATTAGAAGAAAATAATTATTTTGTCTATTGTTTGTAATTATTTTATGTTTTCCGTTCTTTATGTTCTTGCGAGTTGTTATTAGTTGTAGCAGTAATACATTCTTGTGTCCTAGTATTCATTTATTACTAAAAAAAAAAAAAAAAAAAAAAAAAATTACCTGAACACCAATCAAGAACTTCGTTAATTGAAAGTAAAATAATATGGCGTTTTTAAAAAAAAAATGGTAAGCCCAGAAGCAGGAAAAGAAACAAGATTTAATAGTGCTGTAATCAGATGGTATCCGATCAATTTGTTTAGTGTGTCTTCGAAGAAAAAATGAGTGCCATCAAAGCGCCATCCCAATAAATATTAAATATAAATGCTAAAACCTAAAAGTAAATATTAATTATATTTATTTTATTCTTCATTTTTTTTTTACTTTTTCTTTTGATTAGGCCGAAAATCAATGACGCATCTTTGTCAAAACGTACAGTAGGTGTGTTTGAGTACCTTTTTTAAAATTAGCTTATGTTATGCAGACTAAGGGCCCGTTTTCAGTGAGATTTTGCTTTTCCTATTATCTTATTATTAACTAGCAGTTCTTAATAATATTTAGCCTAATCTAGACATAGGTTGAACCAGCGCTGGAGTTCAATTTAGATGATTTTAAGTTATTGTCACTTAAAGAGCTATGAAGACAATCTAAAGAAAAAAACAAAAATAAAAGTACATAAACAAACGGTGAAAATTTTCTTTCTGAACTTGTGAGAAATAGCCAATCAGCTAAATCTTATTATTAGTCGGTCGGGTCTTAGCTAAGTTATGGTGTTAGCTGGATCTCATTGTCAATGGGCCTTAACTAAGCCCTAACTATCCATATTTATTATATTTTATCATAACCTTAGTTCGGTTTAATTTTTCTCTTAATTCCCCCCCCCCCCCCCCTTCCAGCCTAAGAAAGGAAATTCTAGTGTATGTAGCAGATTGGATAATGTTTTTATCGATTAATACGACTATTTTGTGAGATTTTTTCTCCGTAATATAGCGCTTCTTCTTCCTTCTTAATCCCGTTTATACCGATCCTCGAATTTTCTAAACTAATTTATTACCATATGACCGGTAATTTTTCTTAGAAAGTTTTCTTTTTTTAGGAATACAAAAACTATGTGTGGCATTTACCTTGGAATTGTGCCGTCACAAAAGATACGAAGAACTGTTCAAAACCTGTCTTCTCTTCAAGAAATATACTATCATTTATCTTTCACCAGATCTCAAGGTAAGTTGCTATTGCCGATAGTGCTTTTAGGCGGATAGCCGTTTTCATGAGTCTCTTTGATCTTATTGTCACTAAAGAGTATGGTAACCCTATAGGGGTTGAAACTGGTGCTAGTGTCTAAAACAAGAATCACTTTTGCCATCTAGCTTGTAGAGATTTTTTTTATCCTAAATTGCTATGCACTTATTCTTTTAGGTATTTAAAATTTAGGGGAGGGTAAAAAAAACATAATTCTGTCACCAATAGGCCTGGCAACTTTGAAGTCAAGTAGGCCTTCATTAACCTGACTGATTATCCGAGATAACCTATGTCTAACTTGTGTTGACTACATTTTGGCTTAAAATGATTCTTGAAGATAAAAATTTCTAATGAAGTATCATTTATTATATCAAATATCCAATTTGCTTTGAAATTTTCCACCTTTTTAATGATGTGATAAACGCTAATCTGTAAGTGGCACTTGTAGTTCTTAGCTCTGTTTTATTATGTTAGACCACCTAAGACCTAACTCTTAAAAGTTTCCCAATCTCTTTGACTGTCATTGCCTGTCATTGACTGTCAAAGTCAGCCTGTTAGAAATTCCTAATTTAATTCTCCGAAGAAACCTTTAGGGCAATTGAGATCTTCCTTATGGGCAAAGGAGTGATCTTCCTATTACATTTTTAGGTTGTCTTCTTTTTTCTTCTCTCTTTTTTATATAATTCTCTCTTATATGCACACAAAACCTGTAGAAACAGATCTACTGCTCTATTGAGACACAAGGAAATTGTTCTGAGCCTCATACCTTTGTCTATCCTGACTTGTAAGGTTTCAAAGATCTATAAATCCTTTTCATGAATTTAGGAAAAGCCCCTTGATAAGGCTTAAAATCCTACTGAAATGCTAGGAACTGCATTTCAATATTAGAGCCAATGAAAAGATATCAAAAACCAAAAATTAAAGTTTTTTTTTTTAATTTAGATGGGTACAGACCTGTCATGTGCACAGTCTTATAAGGGTAGTGTAGTGCGTTCCCCAATCAGGAGGGAACACTATAACATTCTGGAAAGTACTTTTAGAAATTCTAAGCACTTACTTATATCATTCCTAAACGTTGTTTCACATTCCTAAAAGTGTTATATTTTTATGTAAAATTTTATGTATTTTATGTATTATGTATGTATATGTATTATGTATTTTATGTATTATATGTATATGTATTATGTATTTTATGTATTATATGTATAAATTTTATGTATTTTATGTCTGCTCTAGTCCTTACCCCTATTTTCCCTTATTAAATTACCAAACTCTAATAAGTTTCCCACTCTCTTTGACTGTCCCTGTCTGTCATTGACTGTCACTCACTGTCATTTTCAACCTGCTAGAAGTACTAATTTAGTTTGTTGAAACGGCTTTTGGCCAATTGAGACAATCTGGGTACTATGTCATACATACCGAGAGCTAAGTTTCACATTTAAACTTCTTATTGTGTTCTAAATTTTCTTCTATATTTCTTCTTTTCTTCCTTACTTTTTTCTTTTTTTTTTCTTCAGATTTTCTTCTTTCCTTTTCTTCTCTTTAAGAAATGATGATTTTATTCTTTTTTCTTCAGCAGATATTCTTCTTTTTGCCTTTTTTCTGAATCATATTTTCTTTTTCTTTTTTTCGTCATCTTTAGGTTTTCTTCTTACTCTTTCTTTCTTATCCTCTGTCTAAGATTCACTGTAAAGCTTTGAAACGACATCTACCCCCATTTTCTTGGCTTTAAATCAGAGGACAAAACAAGAAACAAAAAATTAAACATTCAAAGAGCTTGTCAAAGCAATAATAAAAATTTATAAATTGAATAAAAAATACCCTATTATTATAAAAATACCCTTACCCTACCCTATACCCTATAAGTACCCTATAATAATTACCCTTACCCTATAAATAAAATTTATAGGGTAAGTCAATACCAGAAAAAGGAAGAAATTTCAAGAAAACAACGGGTCTACGGCCAGTAGGAAGAAAAAAATAAAGAAACAATCCAGAAAAAAAAATGAGGAAAATTTAAATTAAAAAAAAGTATAAAAGGAAACAGTAAAACTGAATATGTACGATTGGTATTCCATGGCACAAAACATGGGATTTTATGTATTTGATCTGATTATTTTTTTTTATTCTACTTTAGTTTTAAATTTTCTTCCTATCTTTTATGTAGTTTTATCTTAAATTCTTTCTTTTCCCCGCATATAATACAGGCAAAATATTCGTGTTATTATTTATTTCTTTTTATTCCCACTGGCCATGGACCCGTTATTTTCTCACACTTTCTTTTGTCATGGTAAGGCTTTTCGGCTTTAGATCTTTTATAAAAAAAACAAGTGTTTTTAACTGAAAGTAAGGAACGACGTTAAAACTTAAAACGAACAGAAATTATTCCGTATATGACAAGGGCTGTCCTCTCCTCAACGCCTCGCTCTTTACGCTAAAGTTTTTTATTGTAAAAAAATATAGAGTTGTGAGAAAGTCAAACTTTAGCGTAAAGAGCGAGGCGTTGAGGAGGGGACAGCCCCTTTCATATACGGAATAATTTTTGTTCGTTTTAAGTTTTAACGTCGTTCCCTACTTTCAGTTAAAAAAAAACTTTCTTTTTTATTTAATTTTTGAACGTTTTTGAATTAATGCAGGTTTTGATTTTGGCTCACCGTGCATGAATAATTAAAACAAAATTTGCATGTTAATTTTCTCGAAACTTGTTTAATTTTATTTACGAACGTTTTTATTAGTAATAAATATACGTAACTCACGAATTAACTAATACGTATATTAGGCGGTTCGCCCCCTAGTCAATACCTTGCTCTTTAAGCTAAAGTTCGAATTGTGTTCCAATTCTTTAAAAATGACCGCTTAATCACAAAGGCCGTCAATTAGAATAAATAGCTCTTATGAAAGTACTAAAAAATCTTTGGCTTAAAGAGCGAGGTATTGACTAGGGGGTGAACCCAATCATGTACGTAATATTTTCTGTTTGTTTTAAGTTTTGATGTTGCTGCTTACTTTCAGTTGAAAAACTTGGTTTTTTTTTAAATTTAATTTCTGATCTTTTTTAAATAATGCTGGGAAATCCGGCGTCCCCTTCATAGCAATGTCCCTTCCCCATGAATACTTCTTTCATGGAAAGATCCTCCCACGTAATCCCCGACCCCCCCCCCACTACCAGAAAAAATTCCCCCTGAAAACGTCTGTATACTTCCCAATAACCAATACTATATGTTAACATTGGGTAAAGTTCATAACTTTCAGCCCTCCCCCCGAGGACTTCGGGGGATTAAGTCATCCTAAAAGACCTAGTTATCATATTTTCGAACATGCTGAACAAAATGGCTATCTCAAAATTTTGATCGGGTGATTTTGGGAAAAAAATGAGTGTGGGAGGGACCTTTCTTCTGGCAAAAAATGCAAAATTGCATATTTTTGTTGATAGGACCTTGAAACCTCTACAGTAGTGTTCTCTGATACGCTGAATATGATAGTGTGATTTTCATTAAGGTTCTATAACTTTTAGGGGGTCTTTCCCCCTTTTTTTCGAAAATCAGCCAAATTTTCTCAGGCGCGTAACTTTAAATGGGTAGGACTAAACTTGATGAAACTTATATATTTGAAATCAGCATTAAAATCTGATTCTTTTGATGTATCTATTGGTATCAAAATCCCGTTTTCTAGAGTTTCGGTTACCATTGAGCCGGGTCGCTCCTTACTTACCGTTCGTTACCACGAACTGTTTGATAAGTTAACAACATAAAATACTGTAATACACCATGCAAAGAACTGGATCAATCAGAACTAATGGTTAAATGACATAAAATATATACCCGAAAATGACAACAAATTGAATTGTCTATTTTTTTTTATTGAGGAGCATTGATGCTTATTTTTACTATTCTACGCAATAGACTACTAAAGGTGGGAGGTTAGGGGCCCTTAAATTTTATGTGCTGCACGTTTTTGCAAACTATTAAAAAGGAAAAGAAACTATTTTTGCGAACTAATAATTTTTACAAATTATTAATAGTTTTTGCAAACTATTAAATAGGAAAGGAAACTATTTTTGCAACCTAATAGTTTTTGCAAATTATTAATAGTTTTTGCAAACTATTAAAAAGGAAAGGATACTATTTTTGCAAACTAATAGTTTTTGCAAATTATTAATAGTTTTTGCGAACTATTAAAAAGGAAAGTTATCAGAAGGAATGATTAGTTTTATCTTTAATTGTTTTTACCGATCTTCGTTGCCAGTAGAAAAGATTTTAGGGATGTAGATTAGCAGCTGATTAGCAGACTGAGTGGATTAGCAGTCCTCTCTTGAACGTGTTTTATTCTTTAAAACTATAATTTCGGGCCTTCATATTCTGTTTTTGAACTAGCCTAATTAGGTAGGGGGAGGGGGGGGGGGGGGTTGTAACTCACCCACTCGTATTAAATCCTTTAATGTTGCAGAACCGTATTATCCTCTTCCTTCAATATCAGTCTCTTGCAGTATGTAAGGAGGCATCCAGTTTTCCTTATTTGGGTCTACTATTAGTTGTGAACCTTAAATCGGGGTATCTCAGTTCGGCTTCTTTGGTGTTTTGATGAATTCTATGGGCGAAATTGCAACCCAAAAATTAAATGTGGTGCTAAATTGATTTGACTTTATCGCTTTGCAAAATACTTCGAACTTTTAGTTTTTGATACCAAAATCTTTTTTGTTCTAATAAGAACAGTCGACCATAGTGACTACACTGACCAGAGGGAGGCAAAACAAATATAGAAACCTTCAACTTGCCAAACTGATCAACTATTGTAGCCAAAAAGGGGAAAAAAGTGACCAATATATTTTGGTTACTAAAGGTTTGGCTCGGTTCAGTATATTTTCCTCTTTAATTATACCGTACGTTAAATTAATCTTTGTATATCGTTAAATCGATTGAATTTAAAACTTATAAAATACTTCAGACTTCAAGTTTTGATTCCAAAATTGTGTTTGCTCTGTTCAACCGTAAACACATCTTTCTTCTTTTTTTGAAAAGGCAAAACAGCGCAAGAATTTGTTTTATAACTCAACTTCTTTTAATTTATTATAAATGCTTGTGCTTCAATGAGTTGTTCATTTTGTAAATTTATTTAATTTTTAGTCTCCAATTCATCCAAGCATCGAGGCACATGATATTCTGATTGAACTGGCGTTGGGTCTTGTCAGAAAAGGTGAATGGCGACATGCCATCAGTATTTTGGACAAAAAGATGATTCGTAAGTTGAATTGTTGAATTAGACCTAGTTTATGCTGAAATTACTCACAACTTTGTACTCAACCCTTAAAACCTCACTAAGCCGCTACTCAGACTCACTCAGTCTTCTATGCATATAAAAAGAGGATACAAAGTCTCGGTGGCGGTGGGCAAGCTAAGAGCTAACAAACCTGCCACTTTTTTTTGAGGAAAATTCATTTTAATCGAAGACCACTTCACAAAAGAAATCATATCAGACAGACGTACCAGATTAAAACCTAACAAATTTGTTATGTGACAGCATTAAAACGATGATGCTTTCACAATCTCCATCTCAGATGGAGATTCAAGCTCTGATCAAGCGTGGAAATTTTTCTAGAAAAAAGCTTATTAATTTGTCTTCAAAATTTATTAATCGCTCATTCAGAGTGTTGGTGTTATGTTGACTTTTTCATAACGTAGCATAAGCTTGCGTAACGTAAAATGCACTGTTTACGTTATGGACAAAATTTGCTGTAGTAAGACTACATAACGTAGCGTATATTAGACTTTTCCTAGAAAGCCTTTATTAGACTTTTCCTAGAAAGCCTTTCACGCCGTAGTTTCATCACAACGATCATAATCAGAGCTTGAATCAGTATCTTCATTCCAGATTTTAAATTTTGGATAGTATTCTTATTAGACCCCGGCGCTGCGCCGATGAGGGAAGACCGGTGGCGGCGGGGCAAAAAAAAAGCACGCCGGTAAGACGCCGGCGGCGCGCCGCCGGTAAGATGTCGGCGGCGCGCCGCCGGCGCGATCAATGTTGACTGCAAACATTAATGTTTTCATCAGTCTTTCTCAAATCACAGGTTCAATTTACAACGGATTCGAGGCTATTCATGAGTTCAAAAATTCACAAGTCGCTGGCTGGGAACTGGTCTTCTTCGTTATTCATCAAGAGAAGTAGAAATCTGGTAGAAACGAAATGGCTGTGGCGTTTCAGAACCCTTGCATAATACGAGTAGTTGAAGTATCTATTAGCTATGTATTCTTAACATAAATAATTATCAAAATTAGTAGTTTTTTTCATCGAGCATTACTGCATACAAAACTTCAAATACCGTATCACAAAATTCGTCAGTTATCTGGGTAAAAACTTTGAATATAACTTTGAACTTAGAAGCTTAATTTTTTCATAATGCCCTTTGCCTATATCTGTTTTGTCACATTTAAAACAGTTGAAATGGGCGACTTTGATATTGATTGTTTTTTTTTTTGCTCTTTTGGATTCCTAAGAAGCCTTCTTGTATTAAAAGCTGGTTTTTAATTACAATTTAAAAAAATACATTTTAAGTTTTTTTTTTGCTTCTTAATAGAATATATTTCATGTAGGCTAAGGCTGAACTGCTGCTTTTTTATCGCTTTTGGCTGCTCTTTTGGATATTATTCATTTTTCTTTTGGGGATTCATTCCAAATTATAAACTGATATTTACCTAATATCAGTCAAATTATAAACTGCATCTAAAAGGAGTAAATTTATCAAATTGAAAAATACATGATGAACACTTCACATGAGAACACTTCAATTACAATGACACAAAAAACACTTAATAGTTGATTGGCTATGAAGAAAAATGAAGTGCCAGCTATTTTCTTAGGTAAAAAATGAAAAGCTCATCCGTTTTAAGTGTAATTAAATGAAATAATATGCAGACTGAAGTAGCTCCAGGAAGATGTTGAAATGTTCATCCTAGTTCGTCACTTTTAATCCAAGCAAAATGTTAGGACACTTAGTATCAGTTATTGAGTTTAAGCTTTGATTTCCAAATGCTCACAAAAATTACCAAATTTAAGAAAGTCGCAAAAATAAGTCACCTGTGGTCAAAATACTTAGACTCCTCTTTGATCCCCACCCAGGCTCAAAGCTTCTGCTATGGTCATTTCCATGGAAATCTCCAAAGAGTTTCTTTTTAAAATAGCTTTCAAGCGTAGTTAGGGGTATTTAGACTTTTTTGCTTTTCTTCGAAGCTTTGAAAAAAGTGTTATAATATTCCAAATGTTAATTTGTGCATATTTTTGGTAATCATTTGTGGGGTGATCGAATTTTCTAAACCACTGTAGATGGGTAAGAACGTTGCAACATCTAGTACCCTGAGGTCATAAGACTGTCAAAGACTCCTCCTTGAACCTCCCAACTTGAAAGCTTTTGTTATGACTTGGCCTTTTAATGTAACTTGGGCACTGGACCAAGGGCGCCATTGTTACTCGAGCGCAACGTTAGGTGGGGATGTCAATATCGCTTTCGTCACACCAACTCGTTTTAGTGTGAATCTGCCTGGTACATATGAATGAATGTTTTCAAAGTAAACCCGTTTCATCAATAGGAAAAAAAACCGGATTGGACGCATATGTCCCTTTCCCTTTGGACGATAAAACCAAGTAAGTGCTGTATCAAGTATAACTCACGAAAATCTTATTAATTTTGTCAACTTTTCAACTTTTTGGCATCCCTGCTTTCAATAAAAAAAAAATCAAGGTACTATCACTTAAATATAATAACTCCCTATGCCCCCCTTCTGGATACCATCTTGATAGGATACCGTCTGTGCTTTAAATAAAAAAAAAATAATTAACTTATTGGCACCCCTGCTTTAAAAAAAAATCGAGGTATTATCATTTAAATATGATAGCTCAATACCCCCCCCCCCCCTCTGGATACCACCTTGATAGGATGCCGTCTCTGCTTTAAATTAAAAAAAAGAACTTTTTTGGATCCCTGCTTTCAATAAATAAAATTTCGAGCTATTATCATTTAAATATAATACCTCCCTACCCCCCCCCCTCTGGATACCACCTTGATAGGATACCGTCTCAGCTTTCATTAGAAAAATAATGTACTGAATAATTAACAAGGTCACTATATTGTTCAAACAAACACGCAAAATAACGTTAAACAGCCTAGTGTTCCTTGAAAAAAGAAAATTGAGGGTATGAGTAAAGGGGTACAAAGACAACAACAAAAATGTCGAAATTATTCAGATATACCTCAAATTATTGGAAAACTGAGTGATAGATTCGCCATGGCATTCCATAAGATCCAAAGAATCGAATTAAAAGGGAGCACACACAAAAGCCAAATAAGGCCAGTAGCCTATGAGAAATCGCAAAATACCCAAGACAATGAACAAGTCCTAATGGGGGGCCCTGGGTCTATCAAAATATTTCAATGGTTTCCCAGGGAATTTGATATCATTTTCTTCTGTCTCCACTTTAAATGAAAAAAATAATTATCTTTTGGCATCCCTGCTTTCAATAAAAAAAAATGAGGTATTATCATTTAAAAATGATAGCCCCCTATCTCCCTCCCCTATAAGCAATAATTTACAATTTATTTATGAATCATATTTTTGGGGTAACTTCCGGTTCAATCTTTAATTCCCCAACCTTGTACATAGCTTAGTCTATAGCTAAATTTTGTCTCAACAGAAGGCTGTTTTTTTTTTTTTTTTTGGGGGGGGGGGTAAAAATGTTCCAGAAAGAAGATTGTATTTTCTATAAGGTGTTCAATAATTGAGTATTAAACATTAATAAAATCTTATCTAAAAACAGCAAAAAAAAATCTGCAAACTTACAATTCAGCTGTAGAAACAATCTGTCGGCTGTCAATTTCAAAATCCAACAAAAGGCTGAAGCTGTATAGTAGTGAATCCGTTCTATAATTCTATTCAACTTGAAAATAAAATTCTTGACTACGAATGATGTAAGAAATAGCGATTGGGAAACTGCATTCGAAATGATTCAAACTCATTTCATAAAGACGATACTTTTTTTTGTCAACATATGAAGAACTGTGTATATTGCAATATTTGCAATAGCATATTGCATCTGTCTGGTTTTTATGCAAAGTAACAAAAGAGACGAAAATTAATGAACAAGAGAGCAGTGAAGAATTATGGTATACAAAGTAATATTTGGCAGGGAAAGTCACTGGAGATAAATCACTAGGGGTGGCACCGTGATTTTGTGATTTTCGGGGATTCGGGGAACCAAACCTTTTTTTCGGGGTGACGCATAGATTTTCGGGGAAATACCCGAAAATTCGGGGATAGTGCAAGCTCTGCTTGATTTCTAATCAGGAAAATCGAAATACTAGAACTTCTTTAAGTGTAAAAAGTTATCAATTAACGTAACTTAACAACCTCACTTAACATATTTTTAATTATTAAAGAACGTAACTTAATTCTTAGCATAGAAAGTTAAGTCTTTATTGGGAACGCTGCTTTACCCTGATTTCTCTATAAAAAAAAATATATATCTTAAGTCACCTTGCCCCCCCCCCCCCCTCCTCCTCCTACAAATTTTTGTTCTGAAAGCTGCAGTTCAATCCTCCTTCCATGAGACAAAACAAGACTTACCCTATAACTTGGAAATATTTGGACTCGCCCAAAAATAACTTAGTCTTTCGAAATAGTATAATAATAAGATATAGTATTGTAAAAATAGTACAATAGGAAATAATGGCCTTACCTTGGAAATAGACTTACCCAAAAATATCTTAGAAATAATTATAACGGAAGAAAAAGAGCATCCTGTGTCAGTTGTGCCAATTCAAGAAAATTTAGGGGGGGGGGGGGAAATTTAATTTTCATAATCTAGGGAGGGGCAAATTTGTCGTTTGTATCATTTTTCAGTGAAAATACAAAAAAAGGCATTTTTCAATGAAAGTGTCCGCAGTACAGGATTGTGCAAAACTCTTGAGGGGCTCATGCCCTCCCCTGCCAGCCCCCCTCCCAAATTGATGCCACCACTCAGCACCTTTAATTCAATCTTTTGTGCAACTGCTCGCGGAATTTTTCTCTAATATCGATTTTATGCTCCACAAATGCAATTTTTACTCGAAAAGATTGTATTCTAAAAATTCTACTTTTATCGGGGAAAAACGTCAACTGTGGGACTTGAATCCATGACTCGATAAAAAACCTTATCATACGCGCTACCGACTGAGCTAGCAGGGCCTGGATAGGTGTTTTATTCCTTTTGTGGATTTATGTTTGAAACTAAACGAGTTTTCTCTAGGATTTCAAGAAATACACAATTACTATTTAGAGTATTACTTATTTTATCGAAAAACTCTTACAAATTCTACTGATTATAGTTGCAAATAATAGGCTATATAGAATTAAACTGAAGTAAATTAAAATTATTGTTATAAAATTTAATTAAAATAATTTATCGAATTAAAAATTAAACTGAATTTAAAGGAATTGAAATTAAAATTGAAAGGCCTATAGAGCTAAAATTAAATTGTGACAAGTTGTAGCATGAAAACGCTAATGTGTTGACAAAACTAGCAACAACTGGCTTTATAATAGGGTAAAACCCTGAATAAAACCCTTATACCCTCCCCTCAGTAATATTGAACTGGATAATCATGTTTTAAAATATTAACCAAAAGAATTAACTTTCCTGCGGTTGACAAGAGAGTATTCATTCAAATTTAGTGATGCAAAAATATTTAATCTTAATCCGTTAATTTGACCAAAGAATATGGGGAACTAATCCTGACGCTTTAAAGTGAGTTTAGAACTGGATTGAAGAACTGGTAGTACATTAAAAACAGAACTGGCACTGCATTCTTAATTTTAGTTCATTAGTATTGTGTTAATTTGGTTTATAAGCAGCTAAGAATTTTGTGTAAGAAACTTTTGTTTTGAACTATTTTTATCGACTAATAATAGGAAGGGCTAGTTGAGTATCCAAAACACATCATTGTTAAAAAATGTATAAAAATATACCTATGTGTGCTTTTGTAAAGGTAATTCTTTATATTTAGGTAAATATAAGGCAAAAGTGATTTTAATGCTACCAACTCACTGTAGCACCAAGCCGCGTGTCTTTCTTTCACTCCGATCTATTCAAAGCCTCGCTGTTCATCCCTCTCCCAAGAAGCTCCTCCAATTTTCTTTCATGACCTATTTTCACCCATTCCCGGGGAACTATCTAGCTTTTTTCTGGTCCCAGATGGTTGGCTAATAAATCACCATCTTTGGCAATCTTCTTCCGTAAAACGTGGCCCAGCAAACATATTCTTTTCTTTCACTATGACCTCAGAGAGAGGAATAGAATCACATTTTGTATAGTTTATCGTTTGATAAATGTCTGCATTTTCCCAAATTGACGTTACTACTTGGCGCATCCTTCAAAGATATTACTATTGTCATGATTTCTTTTATTTTTCAACGGATTTCTTAAATAAAAACGATTATTTAAAAAAGTCCTTAGACAGGACATGTGACAATTCCTCCGCAGCCTTTCGAATTGCCTTTCGAATTGCCAACTAAGGTTTCGCAACCTTAGTTGACCATGGTCATTACCATGGCTTCCAGTATTCTCATCTTAGTTTCCGAGCTCATCTTCCTATTCTTCCAAGCAAAGCAAAAATAGAAAAACTAGTAATTTTTGTCTGCGCTAGATGGTGTTAGTTGTTGTTTTTCGTTTACTCAACACTAGCTCGAGTTATGTCCATCATTTTCCTATGCTCATTGAATATGAATGTGATTCCTCTTCCTTTCCAGAAACGAGATATATGGAGAAGCTGATAGACAACGATCGTCTCAAGCTTTTGTCTCAAATTATCATTAAAAAAGTTCAGGAGACTTCGGAAGCTCCTCTGGTAAAGGTTCGTAATTTGAAGTCGGAAATACATCAAATCGTTTTATCCCACCAATCAGCCACTTATGTGTTTGTCACAACTCTGGTAAGTGATTAGCCCTATTGATAACGGTGGTGGCGCATTTGTCAAACGCTCATATTATTTTTCTTCTTAAAACGGTCGCAAAGAGCAATTTCTTCTTTTTGAAGATTAAACAAAGAGGAAGAGAGTACTTGTAAAAAATCTTGTTGCTCAAAAACTTTTGTCCCTCTCTCTCCTTCCTCCTCCTTCTTGTTCCCTTGTCTCCCGTCTTACTCTGTCTCACATTCCTCTCTCTCCCCCCCTCTCTCTCTCTCTCTCTCTCTCTCTCTCTCTCTCTCTCTCTCTCTCTCTCTCTCTCTCTCTCTCTCTCTCTCTCTCTCTCTCTCTCTCCCTTTCTCTCTCTTTCGCTTTCACTTTCTCTCTTTCTTTCTATCTTCTCTCTCTTATCCCGCTCTCTTTCTCACTTCTCTCACCCTTTTTTGCACTCTCTTCTCCTTTGTCTCCTTCTCCCTCAGTCTCTTTTGTCATTTTTTATATTTGAGATTCTAAAGCTTTGCATCCTTGCTAAATTTACAAATAAAAAACGGATCTTAAGTCCTATTTGTCAAAACAAAATAAAAAGAAATGTTTTTATTGTATTTCGTGCAGTGCTTTGTTATGAATTAAAAGTTGTTATTGTCGCTGTGCCAATATAACCCTTTATTTTGTTTTAATTCTATACTGCTGTTTGTTACGTCACCGGCTTTTGCCATCAGATAATGAGCTTGTTTACGCATTGTGTTCCCGTCTTTTGTGCCTTTCATTGCCTGTATGGCCAAAACTGTACGAGTCTCATGATTCAGGCTTGACTATTTTCTCTGCATTTTGTTTTTTCGTAGGTTTCTATTTTATTTTTTACTGTGTCTATTGTTACTTTTCTGCTATTTCTTTTATAGTTGCTTGGCTGGAATAAACAATTACTGAATTATATGGAATTGAATTTGTAACAGCTAAACTTAACCACTTGGAAAACATTCGCACGAACCTTGAACTCAGTAAATGAGGTTTAAAGACATCTGCTTGAATTAACACAAATTAATAACGAGAAAAAGAGAAGTTTAGGAAAAAAAATGCGCTGAAAACTTATGCTCTAAATTATGTATGAAAAATCAAATAAAAATGACTACTACTAGTACTACAAATTCTGCAGCACCAAGCCACCTGAAGCTAACAGATGTGTGCGCTCGTACTCTTGCCCAATCTATTCAAAGTTCCATTCTTTACCTTTGTCGTGTAATTCAATTTGCTTTCAATCCTTTCCTATTGCATCACCACATTCGAGAACCGCTTCCTTTTCATTTGACTCCCACTTGATGGCCAAAATCAAAGGGTATGGGTAACTTACTAGAGTCGGAACTGGTGCTATCGACAAAAAAACTTCAACGCCATCCAGCGTTTGTCGACACTTGACATTTTTCTTTCCGTGTAATAATAAGAATAATTAATTTTATTTGTAGTTGGCGAAATTAGTGTTGTAATAAGTGTCTGATTTCAATTCCTTACAGAAAAACAATTACAAAGCTTGAAAAATGCCAAGTGTCACAAACGCCAGATGGCGTTGAGGCTTTTTTGCTGGCACTAGCGCCAGTTTCCGCTCTTATATATTACCGGTCCTATGTCAATCTTTGGGCCTCTGTCATCTTTTTCTGTAAAAGATACCCTGGCCGTCTAAACCTTCCTTTCGTTACAGCCCTTGAAAATGGGATCGAACCCCTTTTTTGTACAGCTTACTCTTTGAAATATGACCAGTCGCACGTGTACATAAACTACCCTTGGCCAATGCCTTTGAAAACATTTAACAAATCTTTAAAAGCCTTTCGAAGCACCCACGTTGCACAGTCATACTTGACCACTGTCATGACCGTGAGTTTCTATATGCCATCTCCTGTCTATCATGGCTATGGCTTTCATCTTTCTATTTTTCCAAACATTTTTCTTCGGCGAAAAAAATCCTGTGCCATGACTATTCTACTTTTTACATCTTCACTGCATCCACCATCTCTACTAATTAAACTACCCAGGTTAGTTAAGCTGTCTGCTTGATCGGTTTTTACTTTACATAACATCATCTCTTCAACCTCATTCATTAATAGTCAAAGTGACTTAGACATTAATTGCTAAACCTATTCTTGTACCCTGAACTCTTAGAACCTCAAAACATTTTACCAAAGCTTTTCTATCGGCTGTAAAGTTGTTTAATTGAAGTCTTTTTAAAATCATTGGTGTTGGTGTCATGTGGATTGGTGTGCTGGATTTAGGATCTTTTGACCGAGAGGGCGACAGTTCGAGTCCTAGTGTACCCAATTATTTAGTTTGAGACGGGGGTCAGTGGCGTGAATCTGTAATCTCAGCCAGGGTCGACCCAGCTCTAAATGGGCGCCTGGAGAAATCTGGGGAAGGTAAACAGGAAGGGTGTGCGAAAGGACAGGATGGTTGGCCCCCAACCCCCTATTGCACTTCCTGGCTGAAGGGCCAAGAAATGGAGATTAGCACTGCCGGTAGGGACTCTAAAGTCCAACGTTTTTTTTTTTTTTTTTTTTTTTTTTTTTTTTTTTTTTTTTTTTTTTTTTTTTTTTTTTTTAATCACCATGTGATTTCCCTTTTTAAAAACATTATAATGTTCCGTGATTTATCTCTGACTTTGTAACCTCCATACTTCAAAGAATCACTTATCACTCATGTCCGCCTTATCCCTTGATTCTCAGGTCACTCTGATATCACTGTCGGGTCACGTATGAAGTGACCTAACCTCTTCCTCAAGTCGCAAAATCCTGTGTTTTTAATGTAATTCATATTTTTAGTCTTTTTTAATTCATATTCAAAGCATCATAATATTATTTATCTATATTCTCCCCCGCCCTCAGCTATCCCTATATTTTTAGTCTTTTTT
>CM051263.1:67085325-67135325 GCA_027921565.1 Artemia sinica
AATGTCTGGATTAATTTGAAAACGAAAATAGACGGAATCAGATGATAAATCTCAGTCATATCTGACGGTACAGGACCGTAAACAGCTTCATTTCTTGGTATTTCGTGTAACCATACGATAAACTGAGAAATGACTCAAAATGGTAACCTAATAAATTGTAAAATGAGTCATTCATAAATTGAGCCTTTCAAAAGGAGTGACCCGAAATGAGCACCTTTTGAGGCCAGAAATTAGTGCTGCATTAATTAAAGGAGTGACCCGAAATGAGCACCTTTTGAGGCCAGAAATTAGTGCTGCATTAATTAAAGGAGTGACCCGAAATGAGCACCTTTTGAGGCCAGAAATTAGTGCTGCATTAATTAAAGGAGTGACCCGAAATGAGCACCTTTTGAGGCCAGAAATTAGTGCTGCATTAATTAAAGGAGTGACCCGAAATGAGCACCTTTTGAGGCCAGAAATTAGTGCTGCATTAATTAGTTAAGTCTATTGGTCGGCATTCCTTCAATTAAACCAAGTTTAAAACAAAGGTTGCCAAATTTTTTAACATAATGTGAATATTTTAGCCCCAAATTGCCCACTTTTAGTGTTCATGTCTGAAAACCTGCCAGAAAACCGATGATGACTGAGTTTGAAATAAGACTAGAATAATTTTCTAAAAAAATAATTTCAAATAATGCCCAATACCTTCGTTTAGGAGAAGATGGTTGAACCCTTTTTCAACCTGATTTGCAGAAATCAAAATTTGCAATAATTACACTTGTGGGTTTTGAGGTGGGCTCAGACCTAAAAGGTTCCTTGGGTGGGATGGTTCCAACCTAAGCTAGACAGGCATCGGAGACTTCCTTCTTCCCCACTAGAAATCAGGAGATTTTGCTATTTTCTCATTATAATATTTTTATTCTTCAAATGTTACCATTGTTCCATTTTTCACTATGTAAGTCCTAATTTATGAATAAAAGCTTGTTTGCCGTAAGTGTATTTCTGGATCCCTTTAATAGTTTTTCATCATGATTGATTTTCTATAAAATTGGATGTTGTCGTTTTGTCTCAGGGGTTTGTTTAAAATTCTTAAACCAGCATCTCAGGAAAGGATCTGTCTTCAACAATCTGTGCGTCAATGAAAACTTCACGTCAAGGAAGGTATCTGACGCAAAAATTACGTTTACTGAAAAATTACATGCACTCAAAAATTACGTGCACTGAAAAATTACGTGCAGTGAAAAATTACGTGCACTCAAAAATTACGTGCACTGAATTTGATGTTATTTCTTTTAAACAGTATAAAACTCCTGTGCGAGGAAAACTGGAAATTTGAAGTGTTTTAAGCGTAGCCAAATTTGTTCAGTGGCATGACAACCAAATAATAGAACAAAAGCTGATTATAGACGTTTTTAATGCCTCATTATACTGGTTTAAAATGTTTTGTTAATTTTAAAGAGAGAAACGCTGAACATTTAAGAAAATCCTGCTGTTGTGTGCCGTGACCTTGCCACTAACGCTGAATAACAGAGTTCGGAAATCTCTAGTTCCAAAACTTTGACTTGAATGGTTCTGCATATAGTACTAGGAGGCGAAAATGAAATCAGGGTGTTTGGATTGGTTAAGGGGACCTTACCCAACCAGTTTTCTCTTAATAAATAAAAGTCGGGTATATGCAGTTGAATTTTTTGGTAGTAGTGGGCGGTAAATTGAAAGAAAGGAAACGTGGGTAAAAAATTCCCTAAAATATATGACACCTAACAGCATAAATAGGTCTAACTTTCCCTGGAAGGTATGGTTATTAGGGAAGCAACAGATAATCAGTGTTTGAATCTTAGCGGACAAAAAGTGTTGTCAAATTTATCTAATTAGTTTTGCGGTACTTATGCTTTTTACAAGAAACATTCGAGAAGTGAAGTTTGGTTAATACTAATGAAATAAAACAAAATATGATGAAAATATAATACTTTATTAGCAAAATTGTGAAAACTACAACTTAGAATTATGTGCATCCATGGTGAGGCATTATATTTTATCACTATACAGTGTAAACTAACCGGTTGTTGTCCTATCTGATCTTCGCGATCCTAATTTCTTCAGTATTTATCTGATCCTCGCGATCCAAATTGCCGAATGTTTCTCGTATAATACATAAGTACCAGTTTTGCTTATCTATGTTTACGGTTCAGAACGGCAACACTGACGAAAAAAGGTACTGCCATAGACCATAATTTTGAAACAACGAATAGAAAAGTTGCGGTTTTGAGGTACGAACTGACCTAAGACGGGACTAGGGGGGCAAAATGTTCTATATTGACGTCGTTTGTACTCTAGCTCTGGCAAGTTTTATCAGTCGAACGAATTTTTTTCCTCTTCTAGATTGATGTAGTTGTCGACTGTGATCATTAGAGTGTCTTAGTTACTGATAGTTTCATAATTGTATATATGTGTATATAGCTTTGTAAACCTTTGTAAAAGTTAAGTTTTTGTACATTTAGTATTTACACGGGATTGCTAAATTGTTTCTGGCTGAAATATCCACATTAGCCCCAAATTGCCCCCCCCCATGCACATGCCTATTATCCAACCAGAATTGTAAGTGGTGCCTGTATCTTGCTGCAAATGTCATGTAGATAATCAGGGACTGGAACTGTCTTCAATTAATGATCGTAAGAAGCTATATGTATTTCTTGAGAAACGTTATCGGGGTGAATGCTGTTGATGTAATTTAAAGGTGTCATTTTTAATTTGTTTTGTCTGAATCACAAGCCTTATAATCTGAATCTTTGAACCAAGTTGGTTCAATCCTTATTTCTGCTTTTCCATTTGATTCCCTGGAGTCTGGTATTTCTTCTTTTCTTGCTTATAGAAGTGAGAGAAAAATGAAGCCTTTCATACCATAATTGTTTTTTCTGCGGTGTAAATATAAAGAAAAAATATCCTCTTTGTTCAAACAACTAGTGATTATTACAAGTAGAAAAGAACGAAAGTCATTCTCCTGTTTTTGCTAATCATTTAAAGTTCATGTCTTGTAACTTAGCACATTTTGCATTACCACAGAGCCAATTCAGTTTACCTTTCTTGCGCTCCGACTTTACTTCTAGTGTTTTATATATTTTAAATTTTGCCGTTTATTACTGCATGATTAGTTTAGTTATAATAGTGGGAATTGGTGTTAGTGCAAACTACAAAAATCACCGGTGCCATCTAGCGTTTTTTTGTTGCCTTTTTGTGTAATAATAAGGAAAGTCTGTGTGATTGGCAAAATTATAAGTGTCTGATCTGAGTTTCTGAAAGAAAAAAAAAAAGCAATTCCGAAGCTTAAAAAAATGCCAAGAAACGCCAAATGCTAGATGGCGATTTCTTGGGTCGACATTACCGCCAGTTTCCACTCTTATAAGTTACCCAAAATCTTTGAGTGCATAGAACCTGTCTTATATATTATTATTATTATTACTTATATATTATATATATATATATATATATATATATATATTATATATATTATATATATATATATTATATAATATATATATATATATATTGTTATATGTATTATTATTATATCTTATGTCTTATGTATGCATTGCGTTAAATAAGGAAATAACCAGGACCGTATTATCAGAGATTGGCCTTCAAGGGATTCCCCTCCCTCATTTATTGTCAGTCTGGATGGACTACTAGATAGTTTTGTGAATATTAATGTTTTATACGGTGTGTTTTTTTTGTTGTTTTTTTTTGCATTGTGATTTATATTTTATATAATTGAAGTAAATTCTTTTGTATAAATTTTTCTCTTTTTCTCTTGTTCCTAGTTTATATAAAAAGATTTTCTCACGTTGGTTTCATGACATTGTTATGGAGGTGAAAGCAATCCACTTATTCAACTCCTGGGAGACAAAGCTGAGGCTGAAAAAAAAATTTGTATTTTTGTGTAAACTTTTTTTTAGAACCTTTCGAGAGTGAAAAGGTGCTTTTAGATACGTTTGCTTTGAAAAAGAAAAGTAGTTTTCATTACAAATGTTTTAAAAGGCAATCAGTAAATTTATTTCTTGCAATTACAAACTGGCAGTATTCGTTACAATCTAAAAAGCTTCATGGAAAGCACTTTTCAAAGCTTTTCTAAAAAGCAGGGGGGGGGGGGGGGGGTTGAAGGGATGGCAGTAGGCCTTTTCATAGATTTGATAATGTCCTCTAATTTTAAGTTTTAATGTCAATCTTTGCTTGCATTTTAAAAGAAAATATTTTGTTTCATTTATTTGTTTATTTCATTCCCAAAGAGACTTCAGAGATTCAGTGGGTATAGAAGGGTTTCACTTTACGTGTTGATGGAGTCAGAATCACACAAAAAATTTTGAATTGAATTGAATTTATTTATAACCCGTTGAAATACAATGATGAACGGAGTATAAAAAAGAAGACAAGAAAAAAGAAAAGCAAAAGAAAAAGACGGATAATGACAAATAAAACGAAATTAAAACTCTTAGAACAATCGCACAAGCATAGTAATAGACCAGAAAATGAAAGCACAAGCCAATGTAACAAGCACGAATAAAACAAGGATAAAACTTATGGAACAAGTACACAAGCATAATAATAAACCAAACAATCATACAGTATATATAACAAACATAAAAACAGTAAACATGAAAGACCTATTGTTTTAAAATGGAACACTATGGGTGTCCATTTATTCCCCTATTGTAAGCTGCAATGCATCTGCCGATGGCAGCATTGGGTTCAATTAGACCCTAGTTCCTATTGGCCCAAGAATTACTTGCCCAGGGGGGGGGGGGAGGCCGAGGAGATACTTAGCATACCGGTAATAAATTCGTCGGAGTTGCTTTGATTCCGCTGCCGAAAAGGTACGCCAAAAAGGTGCAAGGTATAAAAAATTCGGGAGCGCAAATGAGTTATATAATTTAGCTAGCAGCTGGCGATTAAAACGAAGTTTATTGGAAACTATACCACCGTAGGCACTGGATGTCCGCCGCTGGAAATGGCGAATGAGAAGCTTTTTAGTTGTTTTAAGGGAGTTACCGATTGAGAGGCCAAGATAATTCATTTCCAATTTAGGAGCAACTAATACTCCATTAAGATCAATATTAAATCCTTCGGGAACTGGGCCCCAGTTGAATAGTACCACTTCTGACTTTTCAGCGTTAAATTTAAGATTTATTTTTGAATACTCTCGACTCAAAATAGAAAAATTTTTCTCAAACGCCAGTACCGTTCGGCTGGGGTTAAAGACATCGTCCGCATAAGCAATAAGAGACACATCTATCCCTTCTAAAATACAGGAAGAAACTGCTTGAGATTGTGCGTCGAGAATACAGTTGTTAAACACAATTGGGGATGTAAGGGCGCCTTGCCTTACTCCGCGACGAACAGGTATGGTTATCTTTGTAATTATTCCATGAGGCAGATGACAGTCAAATGATTATACATATCATACAAAGCACGAATAATACAGGTACTGACCCCGCGTTTATACAATTCAGTGAGGATATGCGCATGAATTATCAAATCAAAAGCATGACTGACATCATGACTCCCTAGAATAAGCGGCTCTCCAGATTTATCAGCATCAATTAAGATCGACGACAGTGCCGTCAGTGCATGAGCGCACCGTATTCTTTTCTGGAACCCAAATTGGTGTGAGGGCATATAGCATTTATTTACCAACTCAGGCATTATCAACTTCTCAAAAATTTTACAAAAAGTTGTAGCTACCGTTATTGGCCGTTATAATGAGCACTCATTTAGGGGTTTATTTTTTTAGGGACAGGAGTAAGACGGCCAGTTGAAAACAAGGCAGGAACTATTCCTTTTGTAAACACCATTTGGAAAAGTAGGGCAAGGTGGGAAAAAAGAAAAGAGGATAGGAGGTATTTGGCGCAAACGTGATCTTTACCTCTTGAAAAAGGTTTCTTAATTTTACGAATTATACTATAAACATCCAAAACTGATACAGTAAACATTGATTTGTCCCCTATCGAAAGTACCTTTTCGAGTGTAACTTTGGAGGGATTTTCTATTAGTGGGTCTGGTTCTGAAAACTCTGGAGAAATGTTGTTCCCATATTTCGGGAGGGATATTAAATGACTGGTTTGGCTTTTGTTTTTGTTTATGTGTTAAATTTTTCCACTAAAATCCTGGGTTATTAAAAATATTTTTAGAAAAATTGGAATGAATAGTAGCTCTATGTTTATCTAGCTCTTTTGAAAAACGGCGTAAATAAACGGATCTGGATAACGGATAAACGGATCTGGTTTACGATACCAGTTGTGGGACGGTCGCAATCTTTCCAGATGCTTAGCCAGAATTTGGCCCTATTACAAGCCTCAACAAGTAAAGAATTCTGGGACCAGCCCTTCACTTGGGACCCGACTCGTACTTTAGTGCGAGGGACAAACTGCTTTGCTTATTGTAGTAAAGCGTGCGAAATAAGTGACGCATATATATTTAACTTAATACGATTTACATTAATTGAAGACGGAACCGAATTCTGGAGAAGCTCATATGGTATTTTTATCTTTGCGAGACCATTATCAATACAATGCTGGTACTGGGGTATATCAATCTTATTCCATTTTACCACAGTACGCCACTTAGAATCTGGGATTACCCATGCACGGTTAAATGGAGCCATAATACTGAAAGACAACGGCAAATTGTCCGATACTACAAACTCATTAAGTACGCTTACACTTACTGCACGACTGGCAATACTACCGGAAATAAGCACATGATCAAGTTTTGACACTGATCCTGAGGGGTGTATATATGTGAAATCAGCAGATTTTGGTAAGAGAGCACTTTCATTTGGAATCAGGCTAAGAAGCAGAGCCGTACGTGGATTATCACTTTTCAATAGGTCATAGGTCACAATTAAAATCTCCCAATAGAACCCAATGGAGGTGCGAGGCTCTGATTTTACTCAAATATTTACCCAATTTTCTGCATGCTAGAGCGAACTTCGTTTCAGAATTTTCGTCTATAGTCTATCGGCAGGTATACATTAACAATGACAGTATCACCCACTTTACTACTACTACTAACAACTCACCGCAGCACCAAGCCGCCTGAGGCCAACACAGCTACGCACGCTCCTCCTCCATCCCAATCTATTTAAAGCCTCCCTTTTTACACCCGCCCACGAAGTTCCTATTTCTTTTAAATCTTTCTTTATGACATCCTCCCACCCCAGACGAGGACGACCTGCTTTCCGTTTAGCCCTAGACGGTTGGCCGAAAAGAATAATCTTCGGCAATCTGTCATCCGCACAACGTGCCATAGCCACCTCAACCTTTCTTCCATTGGAAAACATCTAGCAAATCTTCATCCGCTTTTTTGAGCGCCCATGCTTCAGAGCCATATTTGACCACTGTCATCACTGTAGCTTCTAATATTCTAATCTTGGTTTGCAGACTTATCTCCCTATTCTTCCAAACTTTTTTTTTTACTGTGATAAAACACCCTGAGCCTTGGCTATTCTACTTTTGACATCTTCACTGCTCCCACCATCTTTACTAATAATACTACCAAGGTAAGTGAAGCTGCCCACCTGATCAATCTTTTCATTACCCAACGTCACCTTTTCATCTTCACTTATTCCTAGCCTTAGTGACTTAGTCTTTTTAACATTAATTTTCAAATCTATTCTAGCACCCTGAACTCGCAAAACCTCTAAAACTTCATTCATTTTGCTCACACTTTCATCTAGGATACCTAGATCATCAGCATAATCTAAGTCCAGGAGACTTTTTCCTCCCCATTTGATTCCGTGGTCTCCCATTGCCTTTCCTGTGCTCCTTAAGGCTAAGTCCATCAAAATAATCCATACAAAGGGGGATAGAACACAACCCTGCTTAACTCCTGATTTAATACAAAACCCGCTGCTAACCTCATTTCCTATCTTAACCGCAGCAGTGTTATTCTCGTACATAGCACTAATCACTTTAATGTATTTGTCTGGTATACCATACAGGGATAAAACCTTTACTAAAGCTCTTCTGTCAACAGAATCGAACGCTTGCTCATAATCTATAAAACTGAGGACCAAAGGTGTTTGACAACTCAGGCACTTCTCAATTATTAGCCTAAGAGTGAAAATTTGGTCGACACATCCTCTACCTTTTCTAAAACCGCACTGTTCTTATCTTAAAACTTTGTCTACGGCATCTCTCAGTCTAAAAAGTATCATATTACTAAGTAATTTACTACCTACAGAGACCAGACTAATGCCTCGATAATTACCACACTCATTTTTATCACCTTTCTTATAAAGTGGATTAATTAAGGTTTTCCTAAAATCGTTAGGTACTTCCCCTTTTTCAAAAATCATATTCATAATCTTCAGTAACTTATTTCTAGCCTCAGAGCCACCGTATTTAATAAACTCATTTACCACCCTATCAGCACCTGGAGCCTTATTATTTTTTTAATCCTTTTTAAGTACTGTCGCTAATTCTTCCTCACAAAACAAATCTTCCTTCACATCCAAGGTATGACAAACTTTTTCATTTTCCTCTATATCTTTTCCTGCAACTCTATCTCGGTTAAGCGAATTCTAAAAATGTTCGGCCCATCTCTCTTTAGTTCTTTCCTTATCGCTAATTGTGGCCCCATTCCTATCTTTAACTGGGCCAAGTCCGGATTGACTACTCCCTCTCAATTTATTAACATGCCAGTACAATATTTTACTATTATGCCGTCTAGCTGCATCTTCCAGATCCTCGGCAATTTTATGCATGGCCTCCACTTCACACCTCCTTAGTTCATATTTAATGCTTGTTCCACTTTCCTTACATTCCTTTTGTTTTCATATGATCTATCACTCAGATAATTCTTGTACAAGTCCTTTCTCGTTTCTATTAAGCATAAAGCTTTTTCACTGATATTCTGAGCTTCAGTTCTAGCTTTCTTCCCTAAGACACCTTCAGCAACTTCACAAATTATTTTTCTAAAATTATTCCAACCATCTTCCACATTATCAAATTTTAAACTCTCACGTTTAGTATTCAACTGTTCCTGGAAAGTTTCTCTCAAATTCTCATCCTGGAATCTTCCAACATCATAACTTCCCGGGAGGTAATTACCCTACCGATACTTCAGCTTTAAACTAACCCTTGACACTACTAGATGGTGATCTTTACTTTTATTATCAATAACAGCACTCCTATATACCCTAGTATGTTGTCTTGATCCTGCCAGTCTTCGGTTTACTAGAACATAATCAATAAGGTTTGCTGTCTTACCATCACGTGAATACCATGTTAAATTATGAGCTATTTTATTACCAAACACCGTATTGGTTATAACTAGATTGTTATACCTACAAAATTGCAAAAGTCTGTATCCATTTATCTTTTCTTTTCCTATATCAAATTTACCTAGGCTAGGATACCCTATTTCTACCGACCTGGGTATTAAAATCTCCTAGTAAAAACATCATATTTCTACCTGGGATCCTGTCTATTTGCTCCTGTAACTGTAAGTAATATTCATCTGAGTCACTAGTATCTCCGTCAGTCGGTTCTACAGGGGCATATACTACTATAACTGATACCCTGAACTTTTTAGTCATAAAATGAGCAATTAGTATTCTATTATTAATACTTTCCCACCCTAAACAAGACTTAGCAGCTTCCTTATTCATCATGAGCCCTACACCTTGTCTATGTACCCCATCCTTCCTGCCTGAGTATTACCCACTTTAACTGCAAGGAAATTGTCAGATTGTGCAAACAGTTCGGAGTTGGTATGTCTATCTATTATTGTAGCAAGTCCAACTGAAGGGCAGCCTCGTTTTCTGGGCCTTTTAGTGGCTGAAAAGTGGAGCACATGTGATGGCACTATATCCAGTAGTTTCATATTATCAGCAGAGAGAAAATGTTTCTGTATGCATATGATTTCTTTAATAAGGCAAAGTTGTTCTGCCACGGCGATTTTTGCCCTGAGACTACCATTTACGTTCCATCACAAGACGCTCTTTTAATATAGGGCTCAACCATTTCGAACAGATTTGCTTTTTGGCTTCAAAGTCTTGTTCAACGGGCAGTTAGCATGGTAGCACGTGTGTTTGGTGCTTTGACAATTCAAACAGCAGATCGGGTTCTGGCACGGGCTTTCCTTCGTCACACCGTGGTAATTTTGGGCGCAACGGCCGCATTTCTTGGTATTTTTGCACTGTGTCGACATATGGCCGATTTCATGACAATTAAAACAACGCTTCGAGAGAAAAATAAATTCTTGCATTTTGAAACGCTCGAAGTCAATTTTAATCGTCATTTGTGTGGCGGTATCAAAGGCATCTCTACTTGAAAAATACCGCTTGAAGGTGCGTGATTTCCCACATTGTTCGGCTTTCCCACAGCCGGCTATTAATCTTTGTAAATCCTCAGCACTAAGAGACTCGGGAATCGCTTTAACTATACCGATGTGTGAGGGAGTTCTGATTTTTGCGCTGGAACCCTGGTTTTGATTATTAATCCCAAGCGCCAATTTCTCCGCAGTAGCCATCTGCGCAATGGCTACCCGCAACCCCTTTTTTCCTGGTCTGAGCTCAACCTTAGAAGCATCAAGGGATTCACCACACGCAGATTCTATAAACGCTTCCCGCTCCGATGGGGTTTTCAGTGGCGGAAGGTTTGTAACAACTACAGAGTAAGACAGCTTTGTGGGGGTATTTGGTTGGGTAGGGAAAACTAGTTCAAGTAAAAAGATTTAAGTCACCTTTATTCAGTCGTTCCATGAAGCCTTCAAAACGACGGCACATATCATTTACTTTGGTAGTTACGCATGCACTTATCTCTTCTCAGAGTGCAGGGACCTCGGAGGTTGGCTCAAAAATGACGAATGTAGGAAGTTGACGCTTTTCTTTAGCTGATTTGGCAAAGAATTTCACAATCTCCAGGACATTTTCTTCATCTTTAACTGATTTACGGAAGGGGTCCGGTAGGCCAGATTTTTGTAGGATCAATTCTTTCGCACTCAGTATATTATCTCTGGAGAAAAACTCCACAGCGCGATTAATAGTCAATTGATGTTTTATTCCGGCTAGCATTGCTTTGAAACAAAATTTAACACCGCAATCCAAATGATGTTTTCCATGTCTATATTTTATAATCATTAATCCCGAATATATATCCAAAAATCCACCTTTAGGTTAATTTTTCATCAACCTTAATTACTACATTAAGTCAGTCCAAAAAATATAAGCAGTACCAGATTGCGTCAGAATGAAAGTCACTTAATACTTTAATCCTTTTGCGATACAAAGAATTCACATAGGTATTTTCGCCTTGAAATCTAGTTTAATACTGATTTAATACTTTTATTCCGTGTAATTGTAGGAAACTAGATATTTGACCTCCCTGAAGCCTCCTTATAAAAAGGAATTAAAAAATAACTAGGTGTAAAAATTTGCTTTTGAATTAGCTCACTTTCTATGATGTTTAAGGGCCCTGCTAGCAGCAAAGAAAAAAAAAGAACAAGAAAAGAAAAAAGACAAAGAAAGGTAGTGTCTCAAACAAATCTCTATGATGTTTGAGTGCCCTGCTAGCAGCAAAGAAAAAAAAGCAGAACAAAAAAAGAGAAAGGAAAGGAAAAAGAGAAAGAAAGGAAGTGTCTTAAACAAATCTCTATGATTGTTCAGTGCCCTGCTAGCAGCAAAGAAAAAAAACAGAAGAAAAAAGAAAAAAAGAGATCAGTACTACCCATGGAAAATGTTGTTCTCCTTGATGTTCAGGGAGGGGGGAGGGGGGCTGCACGTTTCCTGTTTAGAGTTTTTAACTGTGGTGATTCCAGCGGCATGCTTTTGGTTTTGCTGTGAAGTCATTTCGAGGGGGATCAGGCTCTTTTTAAAAAATCCTGCACAAATTTGTTTTCAAAATAACATTTTACTTGTAATATTCATCGAAACAATAGTTACCATTTCTGAAACGCATTTTTAAACTTTTAGTTACTATAGGCTATTTTAAGCCCTTTTAAGGGCTCAAAAAAGAATTTGGCCCTGAAGCGATTGCTGTGCTTGGAAAGAGCATAAAAAAAGCACCAAGTGATTTATTCGCTTTCTTCCTAGCTAATTTATATAAAGACATATAAATTTATCGATCATAGATGAGGACCTCAAATACATTGGCCGGTCAGCTAAGATAATCCCAAGTCGACTTTTTGTGGGGACTTCTTGCTGTTGGGTCGTAAGCAAGCTTAAGTGCTTCCTTCAAAAGAAGCTACTGGTCCCTGGCCTGCTTTTTGGGGGACTGTTTCCTTTTTGCTTTAATACTTTCGATAATTCTAATAACAGAACAATTGTGACTTGAAATGTTACAGCCTGGAAAGAAAACCATCGCATTGACATTTTGACTGACAAGCTTTTGTGATTTAAACTGAACCTTTTAGGAGTTTTCCAGGGCTAAGCTTTTTGCCCAGAGCAGGGAAACATGACTTTAACTGATTTAACAATAGAAAGATCGAATATTTAGAAAGGGATTAGAGAACCATAATTAATAGTGACGCTTCTATGTCGTTATGGGTTGGAAAATCCAAAAACTAGAATTCCAGTTACCCACTTTATGACTGATGTGCAAGCCGTAAATCGATAGTGCACTTTCTTTAGTCAAGGCATCGGTCACAGTGAAAAATATGCAAGGCAGTGGACAGCAGTGGCCAGTAAGATAAATTTTACTTGCAATTGCCGCCACAAATAGAAAACATCCCTGGTAAAAATAGGGTAGTGTAACACCGAGTTGGTTACAAATAGGGAAAGATGGCATCCTAGCTTAGGCTGTTTCGTCTTAGGGAAGTATAGAAGTTATGGAAACAAAGGGGTCCAATTTTCTCAGTACTATAACCTAGTAACAAAATGACAACAAATAAAATTAAGGTGTGAAAAAGTGTTTCGTCGCTTCTGTGTGCACTCATTTACTACTTGTAGGACTCTTAAAGATTCTTTGTAACACCTGTTCCAACTGCCAGAAACATCAAATTGCCATGGAATTGCCCACAGTTGAAAAAAGTCATCACATCTATCGCTGCACGTTTTTCCCTGTGCCGTCACAAGAACTAATTTTCTGTGCTTCATTTTTCAACTTACCGGAGTTGATACTCGCTATCCTCAAATGTGCAGAGGTTGACCCCGTAGTAGTGTGCCCAAACTACATCGGCCTTTCTTGAGAATTGCCTGTTCGTGAGTGGCATGTTCTAAAACCAGAGTATTCATCTGCGCCAATGATCAACTTAAATTGCGGTTATATTCACACAGGACTGCCTCTTCCAGGAAAGTTACTGTTGTTTAGAGAAAACTCAACACAAATTTACGTGGCTGTTACTGTGTGGTAGGGGATATTCCCTACCTACCCGGCAATGTTCATTTTTCACTCAACACATTGGTGGATGAAGTGGCTAATACTGTTGAAGTAGGCAACAGCCTTCAAAACCATATCCGAAAAAAAAAAAACAAATGGTTTTAATTTTTCAAAAACAAATGGCTTTCTATTTTTCTAGAAAAAAAGAAAGGGGCATCTGTTTTCTTTGGTACCTGTTTCTGCCCTTTTTTTAAAGCACTTTATCTTCTGTGCTCCCTTTATGAAAAAAGAGCACCTTTCGCCCTTAGGCAGGAAATATAATCTCCGTTTCTAGTTGTGACAGTGACCGCGCTTGCATCGGTGCGTGAATGCCAACTGATATTAGTCCCTTTGAGCTTTATACTATTGGCTATAGATTACGACGAACTCATAACAGATGCATCTTTGCCAATTCCATATAAGTCTTATAGGAGTTAGAATATATTAGCACCATTGACAGGTCTGCATCAACCAGCAACATTGACTCAGTGTTTGACTGCTACACCTGTCTTGGCCATAAACAAGGTCAATATATTTTGTAAGGCAAGAACCGAAATATTTTATGGCCAATAAATTGTAGGCGTAAATAAGAAAAAATGCCAAGCTAAGCAGTCTCTTTTATTTCTGTATCCACTATGACCAGGGGCGCAACCTGGGTTTTGACTTTGGGGGGGGGGGTGTAAGGAATGTGCCGATAAATGATGACACATAGGCTAAATTAAACTAAATTACAAGCTAAATTTCAAGATTGAAACCTTTGGGGTGGGTATCCTCCCTTTACCCCCTAGATGCGCCCCTGACTATGACAGACAGAGAATCATTATCTCTTTGGTGGACATTGTAGACATGGAACTCTGTTTTGCAACGTTGAATGGAGACCCCACAAGATCATCACCCGACATTAAAGGATTCCACGTCTAGCTTCAATGCATAAAGACTAGATGAACAGAAGAACATCATCAACGACGCAGTCATATTTAAGATTCATCTTAATTATATCCTGCAGAACTGAAATGGCTGGGGCAAACCAGAAGAATACAATTAGCAATAATAATGATTTGGCATTTTCGAGGAAAACATTCTTTTTCGAGGTCTCCTCCATTTGCCATTATTCCTTTTAAAGTTGAAATCGTCTTGACATACCTGAGTACAAAGAGCTACTATCTTGATATGAACACTCAAACTTCATTTTCGTAGGGGTTGAACGTTTTGTTGTCTAGCCAACGTCGCGGTCCTGTGATTACCATCTTAGATTTTAAGTAATGTTTACTGGAAAAGTGTATTGCTTCTGTTGATGCTACTAATATGATGATAAAGAAAATAGAACTTCAATGCAATGAATTTGTTCCTATCCTCGGTGTGAAGAAGGATATAATCGTGGTCTAAGCACATCGGGATTACGGAGTGAATCCAGGTTAATTTCAGGACAGCACAGCTGCATCTTTCCTAAGGAGTACGTCCCGAAAGAAGGATTTCTGCAGAAAAGTTTGATCTTTAGGGGGATCCATTTCGCTGGACTCGTGAGCTCGTTTAAGTCTTGATAAATAAATAATGATAAAAATAATACATTTATTTTCTATTATAAAACTATAAACACATTAGCATCTTTTCTAATCTTGATTTTCATAATTTTGTTCCTCTCAGATTAAGCGCTCCCTGGAAAAAAGAGAAAACAATCAGAATTGGATTTGAAAATATTGATTTTTTTTTATAATTCTTTCCTTCAATTCATTGATAAAGACATGACACAAAAAATTCCTATTTCGATAGGCTGAAATAAAAAGTGCAAATGGGATAACTTCTCGCTGCTAACGGGATTAATAAATCTCATTTTTAATCAGCCTTAAATTGAGTAGATAAATCCCTCTTAAAGAGAGCAGATAAATACTCTTAAAGATTAGATAAGTCCCTCTTTTCTAGGTTGTAGCAGTAGCTCGAAACTAGTAAAGGGCGAACTACAGCACATAGGAACTGCAACTGTGTTTTGAAAACAAAAACTATCTAATAGAAAAAGTTTTGAATTTAGAGGTGGTCATTCTAACTGATACTAATTATCAGTTACATATAATATTGATGTTCTTAGTTGTCTCTGAAACATTTCACATACTCATTTTGACAAACTAGATGCATATAGTCAGGGTCGCATCCACGTTTTTTTTCGAGGGGGGGGGGTTAAACAAGATTTTTTTTTTTTGGGGGGGGGGGGGTACAAGAAAAGACTTTAAAAAACGCATAAAAAATTTGTTTATATTAATTTTGGTTACGTTTTTACGAGCCTAAAAAACATTTCAGTGGAGGGGGGGGGGGGGTCAACCCCCTAGACTCCAGCTCGATAACTTGAGAGATCCAAGAACGTTTGCAATTGAAATCGATAACTTGAAGTTTGATAATTCTTTCATTTGAATAAGACTTTAATCTCTAATCGGTTTCTCGATCACTCCATGAATGCCCCCTTCCGTGAAAATTATTTCCTAGAAAACAAAACACCCAGAAAAAAGCCCCTAGATAATTCCCAAGGAATATATCCATATAAAAAATTTGGCAAAGAGAATGTAAGACAATTAAAAAGGATTTCGTATACTAATTCTGTCCCCCCCCCAACTAGTATAACATTTCCCATGGAATATTCTCAGAAATTTCCCTCCCCAAGGAAGATTCTTCCTATAGAAATCCACTCCAAGCGCAATCCCCCCCCCAAAAAAATGGCTTTATACTTCCCAATAACAAATACTATACGTAAACAATGGGCGAATTCATAACTTACAGGCTTCTACTCACGGACTGTGGGGGGGGGGGGGGGGTCATTTTACACCTAAAGACATAATTATTTGATCTTTCAGCTATACTGAACAAAATGGCTATCTCAAAATTTTGATGAGATCATTGTGGGGAGAAAATGGGAGTGTGAGAGGACCCAGTTGCCCTACAATCTTTTTGGCCACTTAAAACGAGCTTTAGAACTTTTAATTTCCGTTCGAATGAACCCTCTCCTGATATTCTAGGACCACTGGGTCAATACGACCACCCCTGGCAAAAAAAACAACAAAAAAAACAAATAAACACGCATCCGTGACCTTCCTTCTGGCAAAAAAAAAATTACAAAATTCCACATTTTTGAAGATGGGAGCTTGAAACCTCTATAATAAAGTTCTCTAATACGCTGAATCTGATGGTGTGATTTTCATTCAGATAATATGACTTTTAAGTGGTGTTTCCCCCTTTTTTCAAAAATAAGGCAAACTTTCTCAGGTTCATAACCTTTGATGGGTAAAACTAAACTTAAAGAAACTTATATATTTGAAATCAACATAGAAATCCAATTCTTTTGATACATCTGTTGGTACCAAAATTCCGTTTTTTAGAGTTTCGGTTACTATTGAGCAGGGTCGCTCCTTACTTACAGTTTGTTACCACAAACTGTTTGATTCCATCTTAACCCTTACATTTCCGCTCAAAACACGACCACAGAAGACAGTTTTAAAATCCACTAAAGTGAAATAAGATTAAAACTACGAGTAGAAAAAAAGATTTGATGTGAAACAAGGAAATAAAGAACAGAAGAGAAATTCGAGTCGAAGAAAGTAAGAAATAAAGACTTACGGCGAAACAGGTCTAAAATTATTGACTTGAACTGCCTCCTTTTTTGAGGAAGAAAATTTCAAAAACTTTGGTAGATTTCTTCGCTTTTCAGGCTAAAAAAAGGAAAAAATATACCTGGGCTGACTAGTTATTAATTTCTTTTGTAAAACATTATAAAAACCCACTATTTGCGAGTGTATTCAAAGATTTCTAATTTTTGGAATAAAATGAAACCTCCCAATATTTAAGCAACTGAATCTAACCAATCCGATTTCATTTGGCGAAGGAGGACATGTCAGCCTTAGGTTAAATGTCCTTTAATACATGCTGAAAGAGTCAATTGTCAGAAAATGGATAACATGGAGGTAATACTTCTATGTTACTACATCTAATGTAGGCCTACTAGTATATCGATTCAGTTTACTTGTGGAGCGATGCAAGATGGCAGGTTTTTACATAGACAAAGAAAAAATCGAAAAATTTTTTTATCTAGAAAAGCTTTCAAGGTTTTTTAAATTTCTTTTCTTTATTTAAAAAACAGGGGATGAAAATCCCAGATACACTGCTCTGTGCCAAACGGCACGTTAAAACCCAAAAATATAACATAAAAAATCTGGCTTGCAGCTAATCAAATTAATAAATACGAAACAAAATTACTTAGACACTTAAGCGTCCAAGACACTTCACTTCACTTTACTTAAGCGTCCAAGACACTTTACTGACACTTCGACAAGGTGTCACTTCACGACAATTAAGACACTTTACTCCTCGACACTAGATACAGACTCATATGCCCTGAACGTTCCTCCTCCTGTGTATAATACTAATTTATTGGAAAATGAGACAAGTGTCTCCAGAAAACAAAACAACAAAACAAAATTTACATTTAGTATTTTTTCTGTTTGTATATACATAATCGATATAGCAAATACATCATATATTCCCCCACAAAGCTCTATGGCTTGTATCAAAGAAAAAAAAGAAGAAAAAAAGAAGAAAAATTAAAATGACAAATATGTCTTAGCCACTGATTACCCCCCCCCCCCCCCCCCCCCCCCCCCCCCTCAAAAAAAAAGAAGAGCAAAAACGAAGCTAAAAAATTGTGCCATGCGAAATAAACAAAATAAACATGCATTTTCAGCTCGGTCTAGATAAATCGACAGACTGGTGATATTTATTTTAAAAACAACTGAATTCTTTTTTAGGGCATCAAGGGGTAAAAATTTTCAGTGATTCAGGCCAAAGTTTTTCTGGCAGTCAGGGGATTGAAGTCTGATCCGAAAGGTGGGAATTTAAATGTCGACAAAAATCTGAAAATGGTATATAGAATAGTCAACAAGAGGTTTGGCCTCAGGAACCTCACCATGTAATTTAAGAAAACAGAAGACACACACGAGGGAACATAAACAGACTTAAAATAAAGCGACAACTTATTAACAGAACTATCTGTTTCAGAAATACAATTCCTCGCCTTATCATAAACTTTAGAGAGCTGTCTCGAATGGAAGAAAAAGGTGAAATCCATAAAATAAGGCAATAAGAGACGATATACTGTATTAAACAATGAAAGAAATTTTTTAGAATTAACTAAGGAAATATATACCAATCACTAAGTCTACTGAGAGAAGCCCTTGAAAGATGAGTTTCGCCATTTGAGAACAAGCCTGAAAAATTCAGGAGAAAATTAAGAGCCCTGACTTAGCAAAATTTAAGGTCGGGTCATTAGCATTGAACCCTCAAAATACTCTCTTAAACAAAATCAATATAATGTGGATTTCAAGCTCTGTGCTGACCACAGTGCCGAGGGTACTGTCCTCAGCGAAGGGAACTAGAGTGCCCTTATCTATTAATTAAATTGTAAAAAAGCAAGTTTTTTTTAACTGAAAGTAAGGAGCAACATTAAAACTTAAAACGAACAGGAATTATTACGTATGTGAGGGAGTTCACCCCCTCGTCAATACCTCGCTCTTTGCAATAAAGTTTGAATTTTATTCTAATTCTTTAAGAATGACCCCTGAACCACAAAGGCCGTTTAATTAGAACAAATAGCTCTTTTAAAAGTACTAAAAAGCTTTAGCGTAAAGAGGGAGGTATTGACGAGGGGGCAAAACTCTTCATATACGTAATAATTTCTTTTCGTTTTCATTTTTAATATTGCTCCTTACTTTCAGTTGAAAAAACTTGATTTTTCTATTTAATTTCTGATCGTTTTTTAAATAATGCTGGGAAATCCGGCATCCCCTTCATGGAAGATTCCCTTCCCCCTTGAAAAATTCCTCCATGGACAGATCCTCCCACACAGAGGGAGTATTTTCCGAGGGGTATGCTCCTCTGGGTGTATTTTCCGGGGGGGGGGAGGCAAACGCCTAGAACCCTTCAACCCCTCGTAAGGTAGAGTAAATGTTTATTGATACAAATAGTTAAAATAAAACTTCAACTCTAGTCAACGAAAAGTAGAGCTCGATATATCACCCTAATACATAGGTAACTGGAGAGAAAACAAAAAGTAACATAAATATTTTCAGATAAAAATAAGACAAATAAAGAAAACAAGCAGTAAAAGTAAAATTAGAAGAAGAAAGAGCAGAGAAAAAAGAGCAGAGTGTGCATAAATCATACTAAATTTAAAAATAGATATATCATTTGTAAGTACCCACATCCGGACAAGGAACAATCTTCAAAACATTTTGGTAAATATTGAGCAGTCCACATTTCTGATCTACGAATAAAGTGAACATACCACTCGATGCCTCTTTTTATGCTCTTTCTGAATATAATAATTGACTTTGGCACAAATTCAATTTTAAGCCCTTTAAGGACCCTCAAAGATAATACATTTTTCTCTTATTTTAAATTTAGTTTGTATACCTTCGTAAGCGTCACTCTTCTTAAAACCGTTTCACCCGTAAATTGAATCGACGGTGGCAAAACAAAGAATTAAAAAATACACGGGAAATATATAATATGGGCTATATATTTGGGTAAGATTAGAAAGGCTAGGTTAAGATTGAATTTGCGAAAAAAGCAATTATTATATTCGAAAATTGAGCATAAAAAAGTCATCGAGTGGCATGTTCACTTTATTCGTATGGTAGGTCAGTAATGTGGACTGTTCTTTATTTACCTATATTATTGATTGGCGAATGATTCTTTGGAGTTACTCCAGTCAGATTAAATTTATTTGCAATGTAGGGGATCTGGTACCTTAATGAATTTCTAGTCGTTTCCAACTTATGCAGAAGAAGATGTAGCTTCTTGGAGCGAACATGGATAGAAGTAACGGGGGTCCCAGCAATAGTCATATTATAAAAATTGATTTTTGAAGATTGAACGTCATAATACCACATTGCTGTTTGTAATTCTTATGGTTGCATTTAACCTACTTAACGCTACCTTATTATTTGTAACTTGCATAAGAAAATATACGTTTCAAATAGTTGAATTCTTTGCTTTTTAAACTTCTGATTTCGAGTATGTCGAGCTTGTTGAGTATGTTGAGTATGTTGACCTAGTTAAAAGAGATGACTTAAGGATAACAATCTTTGGACGAAAAATAAAATTGAGAGCTCTCGCCTGCTTTCAGGTAGGAGTCCTTGCACAGTTATTTAGAGAGCGTGTAAACTTTGGAATGACCTTATTCCAAATATAAAGGGATAATAAAATTTTTATTAATTTTGGACGACGCATAAAGCTTCTGGATAAGTAAGTCTTTGAAATAGATTGAAAGGGATTAGTTTAACATGATTCGACTTGCTTTTGAAATTTGTTTTGATTAATTTGCTTTGACTTGTTGTTAAGAAGAAATGATTATAATAAGAAAAATTAAAGGAGAATTTTTCGTATATAATTCCGGGTCATGAAATGTAACGTTTCATGTGTGTTTGGTTGTTTGTGTTTTATCTAGTAAATAATTTGTCCCTGGTTTCGCCCTCTTATTGAAAATTAACAAGCTTATCTTTCGATATATTGGTGATTAACTGTTTACATTTTGTTTATTATTGTGCGAAAAAATAATATACGTCGTTATATCCCCATATAAATACATGTATTTGGGATTCAGACAAAAAAATTAAACAAAATAGAAACAAGCAGTTTTGTATAAAAAATTAATACGAAATAGAATTGCTAGGTACTAGAGAGGATGATACCCACCTCAACCTCCATATTAAATGCTTATTATGGTGTACCAGTTAAATATTTTAAAATTTACATTACCAAATTCAATTCATGCTACAGTTTAATATTGCCACTGTATTTTCCAATGAGAATTTAGATGGCAGTAGTGTTTCTTAAACTAAAAAACCCGTTCGAGTTCAATTTTTTTTTCAGTCCTCTCTTTCTTTGCAAATGTTTTGGGTCTGACAGTACTGATAGGTGGTGACTTACAATTTATTCTTTTTATACTCATAATTACAGCTTAAAAGGGCCTTCATAATTTTTTGGGGCAATTATTTTCTGTTTTGCTATAACCTGATAAAATTTGTACAAATTAAAAATGAAAAAACTGTATCTTCGAAATCATTGAAAGCTTGAGGTTTCCAGATCTTATACTGATGCAATAATCCAAGTATCTTAACTCAGGATAGTTTATAAATAATCATTGACTCCTCAACTGATCCTCTTCTCTCGGCATCTTTCTCTCAATCAAAGAAGAGGTATGTAAATGTCATTCTCTTGGCTGATGGGGAGGGGGAGGAGAAGGGGGCTATTTAATCTTAGTTTCCTAACTAAAGCAAAACTGAACGGTTTTCTAAATTCATATAAATCATATCATATTTATAATCCGAGATAATTTAGCATCAGTTATTTGTCCTTGAGTCGAAAATTAATTTGCGTTGGTTAATCATTGATTCCTGTTCATTTTTTGATAAAAAAAAGACTCAAATTTTTCAAATTTACTAATAATTTTCATTTCAGTAAATGGAAAGCTGAAAACAGTCCGTAAAAAAGCTAAAACATATTAAAAAGCATTGGAGACTACAAAAAAGTATATAGTAAGAAACTTTATTTCCTCAGAAACTAATATTATTCAAGGGACAATAACTATAAGCCAGTTCTAATGTATTTTATTTCCTATGTGGTTTCTTAAATTAGCTACAAAAAAGATAGAAGAAAGCTGTAGAGATTAGAAAAGGTACAATGATAGGAAATTCCCTTCCCCGAATTAACATTCTTGTTAAAATTACGATATTTTAACATTTACGATAAAATTACGATAACAGAAGAGGGTACCCTGAAAAGACTATTATGAAGATTCCCCAGGAAATAAAAAAAAACATATTCCAAAATCAATTTCTTCATATCCCCCCCCCCTCCAGAAGCTCTTACTAAATACATTAAATATTTTCATCGCTTCATATAATTTCAACCTATTCTATGTACCAAACCAAAATAGATTAATTTATTGCTGCTTACTTACCTTATATTCATTCCCTACAACTATGTCATCAGTATTGAAATAATCTTGCAGAGTAGCTATTCCTATTAATCTTAGATTGCTTTCCAGCTTTTCATAAATTCTTTTCAACTTTTCATTGTCTTCTAGATTTTCACTCACTGCTTTGACCTCTTCCGATATTGCTTCATATTCTTCTTGGGACATGTCTTTTGTCCCGTATATGACAGGACGGAGTCCATTCTAAAGAGAGAAAAAATATTACCATGGGAAGCTGTCAAATTTCGAAAGCAAAAAAGTACTGTATAATTACGGCCATGCTAAGCAATTTTGTATTATAAAAGAAGCGGTAAGACAGGGGGGGGGGGAGTAGTTTGACACATAATCCACATTAACGTGTCGCTATTGCCTCCTGGCTTCCTGCGTCACTTCTCACTAAGCACTGTTCCTAGGGATTAAACATCTTGAAGTTCTGTAGCTACTACTACCCAGAATTCGTTTCTCTAACAAGCCGTCTGAGGATAAAAGCTCCCCATGGTCTTCATCCACCATCGTATTTAGATCTAGTCTTTCTAATGATGTGCTAAATTCATTTAAATATTTTCTTAAAACCTGTTTCCACTCCTTGCGAGGACATCTGAGTTCTTATCTCTAAAATGTAACCTAGCGATCTTTGTCTTTCTTTTATTAGATCCCTAAACAGTACAATCGGATCACATTTCAAAAGAAAAATTGAAAATTAGTCAGACAATAGACACAGTTTGGCCTCGGATAGACCTGAATTCTGAGTTGCAACGTTTAAAAGTTTAAGCTCAACAGCTGAATTTCTTCAAATGTCCAAGATGACCTTTCAAAGAGCTTAATCAATTTATATTTTCTTGAAACACTTTAATTGCTTTTGGGTTTCCTTAAGAGCAGTAGGCAGCTAATTTCAAATGTAAAATTATCTTTGAATCTGTTCACCTGAAGAGTGAAAAATTCTTCAAGACCAGAATAAAAAGAAAACCAAAAGAAAAAAGGAAAAGAAGAATACTAATCAAAGCGAAACTGCTAAAGAAGAATCATATTAAAAGAAGAATAATTACTCAAGGAGGATCTTTCATAAAAGCTTTTATCAAGAGGTTTATGAATTGTCGGATTTACTAAGAGTGCTATTTGAATTTTCCACCTTTACTAGAACCGAGTCGATTTCGATGAAGAAATCGAAGTAGCTTCAAATACTCACACATTCGAGAATTAGTGCATTTCCCGAAACCACAAGAAAAAAAGTAAACCGAGATGAGAATATAAGAACATCTTATCCCATATGATCATTATAAAGATTTTGTCTTTTCCAAAGCCGAGTTGGTCTAGATCGAGAAGTAAAGATAGCTTCAAATACTCACAAATTCTAGATCTTCTAATAGATTCTAGTAAATTTTCTAAGATCACGAGAAAAACAGGTAAATTGAGATGGGAAGATAATTTCCAAGGCCATTCCTTTTTTCCCCCTTAAAATTGGGGCTATTCCACTAATATTTGAAGAATCAGGAAAACACTTTGTCTTTACAAGCATTAACAAGAGAAGGGAATAAGCATAAAGCATAAAGCTGCTTTGAAAATTGAGACACTAATAGGATCTCTTCCCGCTGACGGAATTTTCATGTACGTCATACAATAGGATCTCTTCCCGCTGACGTACTTTTCATGTTTCACATCTTTTTTACTTCATCAATAGTAACTCATCTAAGAAATACTGAGGCCCGAAGGGGAAAACCAACAAACAAATCAACTAGTGGTAAGATAAGATTTATTTCTGAAAAATGGCTACAAGGCCCAGATGTCCCAAAATCTAAATTTTTAATCAATAAATACAAAAAGGCAAATATATAAAAGCTTCAGGAAAAAAAATGTCAAAAAGGTTGTAAGAAATGTAAAAATACTCCAAAAACTCGCAGGATTAAAAGGTAATAAACCAAATGAAAACACAAGAAAAATTGAGTGTTGTGATTAAAAAAATACAAAACATAGTTTAGTTTAGAAAGAGACTTAAAAAGAAAGCTTAAAATTGTAAAATAAACTCTAAAATAATTTAAGGAAAAAAGAGGGAGAGGAGGAGATTCAATTATTTAGCATATCAACTAGATACAGGACAAAAATATTTCTACAACTTTCAGTGGTAAGTTATATTGGAGTAAGAAGGGGGATTTTCGTTGAAGCAGAACGAGGGAGGCGAGGTTAAAAGGTGGAAAATTGACTAAGGGAAAAGAAATTTGTCTTGGGGTTATCGAGGGCAATGTTGGCGAAACTCAAGTAAAGCTTCATTCCACTTTCCTTTAGGGTAACTAGACTGACTCTCCGAGGAAGGGAGGCATAAGGGAGTCTACCCTCATTGAAGGTATGGCAAGTTATTACTGAAGTGGTGGGCAGAGGAATTTGGGAAGCAAACCCGCTTCCTGAATTTTAAATATATTCCTTTTATTGAGAGTTTCACAGGCTAGGTTCTTAAAAACTAAGTAAAAACATACAAAAGAAATCTGAACCCAAACGAGGGAGGGGTGACTACCCTCTACTTTCACAACTGCATTAGCAATAGGCGCCATTTACTGAAGAAAGCTTCTGCCAACATTAATAAAATGGTCTAACAAAGCGTTTAGAATATTTTCCATGTAACCTAATAACGATTTCTGGTGACCTTTACCCTTTAACTTGTATACCTACCCGAATCTCTACTCATTCTGCGACCTTAATTGATAATTTTTTCGTGGGACCTAGCTATTTGAGCCAAAGCTACTCAGATGTGATAGTATATCTAGGCTCGGATCCTCTCCCTGTAATTGCTCATGTAACGTGTCTTAGAAAATGACGTATCCCGGCTAAGAAAATACTGACACGTGAGCTGAAAAAGCAAAATTTAAGTAGCTTTGCTGAAGAGTTGAGCTATATCAAGTGGGACTCAGTCTTGGAGATTTCTGGTGATTTTCTCTAGCGTAGAATCAGTTCATGTATATTTTCCAACCGGTTTATGAGAAAATATACCCCTTGCGTTTGACCAAACAAAAGTGGGGTGATCCCCGCAAGCCGTGGATTACGCAGGCAATAATAGACAAGATAAAAAAAGAAACTTGTTATATGAGCAATCTCTTAATAGTTTAGTTTAGTTTATTAATAAAAAATGCATTTTGTCAAGTTCTATTTTTTATTAATAAACCTAACTAAACTAAAAAACAACAACAAAAAACGGCCTGTTTAGCTTTAATTTCTAATTCCTAATTGGTTAGTACCCAATTATGTAATACATAATTCATTAACCAGTGTTCCAATAACAATATTAAGGATTGTCATGGTTGGCAGAATTATCCTTTCTTTTTTAACAATTTATCCATATTATTTCTATAATTCTTATGTATGTGATAACGCACTGGATAATTCTTTATTAATCATTTAATTTTATCATAATAAATCCATTTATAACAAAAAGTGTCAGTATAAGCCAAAGGCATATCCAGCATATTTTTTCGGCGGGAAGGGGGGAGTACAAGAAAAAAAAAATCGCGTCAAAAAATTTGTTCATATGCATTTTTGTTACGTTTCTACGAGCCGGACATAATTTGGTAGGATAGGGGTCCAAACGCTGTACCCTCCTACTGGATAAGGTCTTGGCGTAAGCTTGGGTTAATGGTTAATCGATGGTAATTTTGCCCTTGAATTATAAGAAGAGTCGCATGAGTACGAAATAGCAAAAAATAACACTAAATTTCATAAAACTATTCACGTTACTTAGGTAATCAGTTGAATTATTAGTTTATCTTAATATTATCTTACGAATTATCTTTTATGTTGTATTAATAAATATTATCTTATCTTTTTCTTAACTCAAAAATTTTCTTCAGAGAAATTACAATTTCCATGAATGTGAAACATAAAAACAGCTAAATATACCTTTCTTTCCAACTTGAGAAAACGGCTAATGAAAAATCTAGGCTAAGCAACTATTTTTTACAGGCTGACGGACCATTTTACCACTATGTCTAAGACTATCATGAACTATAAGTATAACAAACCTTACCGTAGAATATGAGTAAATCAAAGAGGCAACTGAACTGTTAGAGTTCACGCATTTGTCTAGCAAGGATGGTTCAGTCCCTCTGGTAATTACCGTTATTGTATCATCAGGGCAAACAAATATGCACGACATCCAGTTTCGGTCTAAAATAAAAAATGTCTTAAAGCTGCTAAAAAGCACAGTATAAGTATATATGAACAGTAGCGAAAAGTTTCTTGAGAAATGATACACATTAAAGCGCTCAGAAAGAGAAAATCCCTTTGCGTCAGAGCGATAGTTTCCCATAAGCCCGTCGTAATGCGCTAAACATTTATCACTGCGCGTGCGCGAAGGCAGAGTCATGAATAGAGGTCTAAACTGATAAATGTAATAAATCGTTAATGGAGGATATAGGACTTTTCGCTACTGTTCAGATATACTTATACTATCGCAAAAAGGGTCAAGCAATGTCATCAAGCGGAAACACCCCTGACGAGCCACTTTAATCTGAAAAAAAAAATCTTAAAGCAATGTTCTAACAGAAGGTGATAAAATTTAGGGGGACACATGACCCCATGTCTCCCTCTCCCCAAACTACACCACTTTTTCTCTTCTGGGTACTATCTTAGCCGTGTGAAGAGCAAAATAACCTCATTTTTAAGTCAGAGCACTGTTTATAACGAATAACAACATTTTGTTGGACCATTCTTTAAAGATTATAATCTTCAACAATGAGGGTTTTACGCAAAAACCCGAGAGACCATAAAACATATACTTTCAAAGATATGGCAATCTATAGAGGCGGAGCAAGCGTTCGCATGAATTCATTCTGAAAAAATGAAACCATCTTTAATCATGATTGTGCAAGTCCCAAGAAGACTATTTTTTATCAAAATAAGATTTAGACGAAATTCTGCAATAAATGTAACTATACGATTTTCTTCGAACATCATCGATTAGTTTTTTTCGCCAGGTCATCAATTTAGTTCTGGGTTTAACGATAGTAACAAGGCACTATTCTAATGGTTGGAGTAATAACAGGCAAACTTATTTTCTGATTGAAAGTTTAAGCTAATCAATTAAAGTTTGTTTTATCCACGACATTTAATAAAAATAGTGCAATCTGCAGCACAGTCCCAAGAAAACATAATTTAGTGTTTTCTGTGGCGGATCGGGGGGGGGTCCTCCCCATTTTCAATGACATATCATCCTAAGATCTTTACAGTGACATACTATTTTATTTAGATTGATGAATATCCCAAGAAGATATATTTATGTATTATTAGAATATTACACATAGTATTTCTTTTTGAAGCAAAAATCGTGAAATAAGCCTTTTTAGATTAAATATTGCAATTTTCAAGACAATTATGATTTATAAAGATGTTGTCTTTAATCAACTTCTATAGTTAAGCTCAAGGGTGAATCTCTAGCATTTTTATTAGGGAGGAGGGCAAGACGGGTCCATATCTGGATAGTCAAGGGGCATGGGGCACATAATAATTTTTTCTCCACATTATTTGGGGGGCAACTGCCTCCCCCCTCCTTGCCAATCACAAACGACGCCCCTGGTTAAACTCGTGCAGCATACCAATATACAAATTCTGCCCACTATTAGATTTTAAAATATCCACTTTTCCTTCCCTAAATTGCCGTAAAATTTCTTGTATTTCAAATTTAGTCTATATTTAGTCTATATATTTAGCTCATTTATACTTGCATCGTGTTTAGCCATTAATGCATGACGTTTAATCACTATGGCATCACATTTAGTAGTTAAGGCATCGCGTTTAGTCATTAATACATCACATTTAGTCATTAGTGCATCGTGTATGTTTTAAGATTCAAGGAAGTGCTATACCTTTCACTATAAATATTTCAGTTGCTACACTTTCAGAACCCCCATCTCTGTATCAGTTTTGTTAAGTGGTGCTTGCAAGACCTCGTTTTATTTTGGTATGTCTAGCTTTTGGCTTAAGGAAAGCGGGACCATGTTTAGGGTAAGACTAAACATGAAAATTTAGTCTTATATCTCTTTGTGAATTGAATTTCGTACCCAGGTGGATGAATTTTGGTTTAATTAAAAAATGAAGCAATTAAAAGCTCTGGCATTAGTTTTGCCAGATAGGATCACATATATTCATTTTGGAGGGGACACGGGGGTTAGATATAGAAAGACACAAATCGGATAAATAAATAAACAACATAGTACATTAAGGTGAAATTCGTATCTTGAGATTTCAGTGGGAGAGGGGCCTAAATCACTTTAAAGACATAATTTAGCATTGCCTGTAAATAATTTTTTTGTAAAAAAGCTCTTGAAACGTATTTCATTACTTCAAAAAGAATATAAAAAAACACAGAAAACCAAAATTTATTCAAGGATCCAAACAAGCGTAAAAAAAAGATTGGTTAAAAAAAAAGTGTAAAAAAAAGTGTAAAAAAAAAGATTTGTGAATTGAATTTAGTACCCAGGTGGATTAATTTTAGTTTGATTAAAAAATGGATCAATTAAAAGTCCTGGCATTAGTTTTGCCAGATAGGATCTCATACATTCATTTTGGAGGGGACACGGGGGTCGGTCCTAGAAAGACAAAATATGGAGAAATTCATATCTTGAGATTTCAGTGGGCCTAAAATCATTCTAAAGACATACTTTAGCATTGCCTGTAAATTCTTTATTTTTTGTAAAATAGCTCTTGTAACGTATTTCTTTAATTCAAAAAGTATATAAAAAGACACAGTGACCAGAATTTGTTCAAGGATCCAAGCAAGTGAAAAAAAAAAGATTGGTAACGGGTAAATGAAAAAAAAGTGTAAAAAATGGTTTTATAATTAAGTATTTTAGGTGAGCCTTACCAGAGCCATGACTCATCATATGCAGTTTTCTGTAATAAACTGTCTCTCCTTTCAATGAAATTCTTAGTTTATCTTCTTGTTGTCCAAGGAAAACAATTCCCATCCTGAAAATCATAATAAACTATTTATAACAGAGGAACATAGAGTTGACTTATAAACAATATTGAAAAATGACCTTTTCGTTCTTTTTGCTGGCTTGGTATTTGCTTTTCACTCTTTTACAAAATCTGATTTGTTTGAAAACAAATCAGGTTTTTAGGAAACAGGGTTATTTATCTCTCCAGAAATTGCGTTTTCTTAAGGGATAATGTGAGTGGATGACAAAAATACGTCACAATCGTCAGACCAACAAAATTAAGCACAAAAAATTTGGCAGATTAATCTTTTTATTTTGGAAGGACCAACTCTTTATAAAATCCTGAGTGTCCTTTGGAGCAAGTTTTCAAGTCCCACTGTCGCTGGTTATTTAGCTTGGGACGGGAATTAGCGGTGTTACTCTGCAAGCTCAGACGGAGTCAACATAGCTCCAGATGGGTGCCTGGAGAAATCTGGAGAAAAAACACAGGAAGCGTCTGATGAGTTGTTACCAACCACGCATAGCGCAGTCGACCGAAGGCAGAGAACCAGGAGATCCGTATCCGCACTACGCGGACCATTGGTAGGCACGCTAAAAAGTAAATTTGTCTCAAATTCAATCAACATATAATAGCCAAAAATTAATATCAAAACACATTGAGTCTTACACAAAGCCGTTTCAGATAATCAGGAATGCAACCAAGACACTTTTGGTACCACAAAAATAAACAAAATAGTCACCTAAAAAGGTATCATATGAAAAATAAAATTGAATTTACGTTCTATGGCGAAAATAAACTTACAACATCGCAGAAAATTCCAGAGAGAGCCTTCGAACCTCACCCCACGTACGGAGTTTCATTTTTTCGATTCGTCTCTTCATCATCTATGATTTTCAAACAAACTTGTCCATTTGTTGTTTTTTCTTTCTATTTGCCTGCCCTCTTATAAGCACATTTCTGCGTGTGTGCTTGAGGTGAAGAGGGCCATATTTTGCGGCCCACGTTTATTGCCATATATTAAGTTTATAGGGCCATACTTCATACTTGGTGGTCATATAATATCAAAGAGCAAAAAAAAAAAAAAACACAAAAAAAACCGAGATTCATTTTGTACGCTTATTATGGCAGAGAAGCTATTTTTCAGTAGGAGACGTATTTCTGGGCACGATTTCATTAGCTCCGGGAAAGCTCTAGGGAATTTTTCCCAACAACTGGGGGAAAAAATTTATTAAAGTGTTGATTGATTGTATTGATTAAGCTATTTATCAAATTAATAATTAAATTGTTTAGTTGATTACTATTTTAAATCAAACAGTTATTAGTTATTATAATTAAATTATCACTGTTATCAAATAAGTCGTTATTATTGAAATAATGCATTACTATATCTCTAAAGGCTACTTACCTTTTACAAGCTTCAACAAGAATTTTTTCATCATGACTTGATGCATGGTATTCTGTGCCACCTATAGTCATATCATAGCCTACATTAGTAAATCCATCGTTTGCACTGCCATTCCTATAAGATTATTAAATAATAAATAAAAACTCAAATCAAAGCCAAGAGTGACATTAAAACTTGAAACGAACCGAAACTATTCTACAAATGATGCGGACTTCCCCTTCCTTAGCCCCTCCTCCTTTACACCAAAGTTTTTGAGGGTATTACTGAAAGCACATTTCAGTTCAGCAAATACAGTTAGTGGCTAAAACTTCCGTAATAAGGGTTCATTTCTTATAGACTGCGTGTACACACAGTTCATAAATCTAATAAGAAATACCAAAAAGAAAGAAATACCCGTTATACCAAAGATGAATTTTAGGGCATATTTTTCACGGTTTTAACTAGGAGTTCTTTGAATAAATCACTTTTTGAAGACAAGCCCTCTAAGGACACCGACTGGGGACCGACTAAGGGCACCGACCAGAAGAGCAATATACGTTTTCTTCCACAAGGGAAAAAAGACATCAAAAAGTGTTTAAAAACAGGAAAACGGGACAATTCCCATTTTGATATGAGTAAAAAACCAAAGCTTGAGATAGCACTTACCTCCCCACCCTGGTCTCACCCCCAAAAAAATTTGCTAGTGGCACTTACGACGCCTCCCCGTCTGTTTCCCTTTTGTGCAGTTAAGCATATGAATATAATCTTTTATGTTACACTTAAAATATTTCTGAAACAAGAAGGGAGCTATCACCCTGCAGGACCCACGGTACAGGCTAAGTCCAAAAACTTTTCTCGAAATGAGGGAGGATCAGAGATCCAATTCTACCTCCCCAAAACTTTTACTCTATATATATCTAAAGACTCACTGAAAGTTAGAAATTTGGGCATAAAACTCGAATTTTTCCGGCTTCAGTCTCTTCCCCACACAAAGATGCAATGGTCTGCCCCATAAGAGCTGTCAGCAAAACTATACACCATTGTACATAATTTTATAAAGTCTAAAACAAATCAACCGATTTAAACGAAGTCTTATTACAATTATCTATGTTAACCATTTGTTTCGTACCGACTGCGTGTATCTTTAGAAACGTGTAAGCCACCCAGCGGCATTATGACCTCTGGAAGCGGAAGAACCATTTTCCTTCAATTTTCAAATCAAATTTTCGATAGTTTTAAATTTATTGGCTATCCCAGAATTTTCAATCAGTAGTTTGTTGTTGTTGCTGTTTTTGTTGTGTTTGCAAACATTGCTGTTTTTGCCAAAAAATTACAGAAAGGACCATTTTGCTATGGTACAATCTCTTATTCTTGTTAAAAAGGGTGCCAAAATTTTTAATCTGTTCAAACTAGCCCTCTCCTGATATTCTAGAATCACTGGTTCTATATACGATCACCCCTGGAGAAAAATTCAAACAAACATAAGTCCGTGATGGTGATTATTTTTTCTCGAAAAAATACCGCATTTTCATAGTTAGGGGGCTTGAGACCCCCTAACGTTGTGACATTGGAACGTGTAATTTCCGTCAACTTCAGACGCTCTTTTTGTTGGAAAGGGGCCCCTTTTTCAAAAACTAAGCAAACTTCCTAAGCATTATAACTTTTGTTGGGTAACATTAAACTTAAAGAGCTTTATATATTCTGAATAAGAAAAAAGCCGATCCCTTTTTTAACCGAAACTCCTCTTTTAGAATTTGGTAACTATAAGCACAGGTCAAATTTACCTACACGTCGTTATCACAGACTATCAGGTAAATCTTTACTAATATAAATACTTCTAGCAAAATTTCAACTCTAACCAACGGAGAGCAGAGCTCAATAGATCGCCTTAATACATAGGTAACTGAAGAAAAAGACAAAGTAACACAAACATAATCAGATAGCAATAAGAAAAATCAAGAAAATAAGCAGTTAAAGGCAAAAAGGAGAAGAAAGAGCAGAGAAAAAAGAGAAAGGCCATCCCAGAGTGTGTATAAGTCAAACTAAAATTAAAACTCAACTGGCATTCCTAAGTTTAATGACTCTTGAGTTGAGTAAAAGGACTGTTTAAAACGGTTCCTTTACTTGAAGATAACTTATTGCCGCACTAAGATGTCAAAGGCCAACACAACTGCTCCCCCCCCTGCATTCCACTCAGTCGAAAGTCGCACTACTTACAGGGCCCCATGAAATTCTGTTATTTTACTATTTACTTTATTTAAAAGACTTATTATTTTTCATTCAATAGATTAATTTGATCACCTTTTCATATTTGTATAAGTTTAATGGAGATTTCTAAGCTCTTCGTAGGATCGGTTTCTTACTAGAATGTTCAAATAAGAAAATGTTTCAATTTCAAGCTCTTTATTGTAAATTAACCGTTCGGAAGGGAAGGCGGCTATAAAAACTCTTAGTTGTCCAACCAGCTAGGATCCCTTAGGAATCGTTCTCTAAAGGTGCAGAACTAGGAATCTTGACGAACGAGGGAACAAAACTACTCGCATACCGCATATGGCGTGCTGGTACCGGCTGAATTCTTGGCATCGGTTGAGCTACATGTCACGGGAGCCGTTTGCGCGAAGGGAGATACTCAGAGGGGGAGTATTTCAGCCACGGATTTTCCAAAATACCGAAACCAAAATTAAAACACATTCATCACGGCGTGCTGAAAAAGCTGTTTTAAAAGGGAGCAATACGGGACTTGGGGAGATTTAGACACTACCAGAAGAGCTCGGTATTGGATCCTTTCCAGGCGGTCCTTCTCGTCCGAAGTCAGGCCGTAATGCCGAACGCAACAAGCATATTCTACAAACGGTCTGACAAAAAAGATAAAAATAATAAGGATATCCAGGTTTGCCCGTCTGATCCTCTCCTGTGACTGTTTTTCCACTTCAGGTTATGTGTGAGGTAAATTCCTAAGAGTTTGATATACATGATCCCTGAAAAATTCTGTAAAGCAAGGGATGAATTGTCCCTCAGAAAAGGAAAGTTAATACGAGTAATTTTTCACGATTGACGATCATTTCCCCTTCCTCAGCTTGGCGTGATAAACTCGCCATTATTCTGTCTGCCTTATTTGAAACACTCTTTTCACCTAGCTCCAGTACGGGTAGATCATCAACGAACTTGAGGCGATTCGACTCATCGTTTGCCAACTCATTAATCATAACCAAAAATAGTAGAGGGCCTAAAATTGTTCCCTGGGGAACTCCACAGTAGATTGGCTGGGGATCAGAATAGGCTGATTTCTACTTAGTTTTTGTACTTCTAGCTGAAAGAAAATTAGCAACGATTCTTACCAAATATGCATCAACATTAAAATTTGTCAGTAGCTTGTAGATAACAACCAGATGTAAATGCTGAGAATTTAACTGCAAAAGTGTTAGACGCAACGAAGCTGTTATTAGAGAATAGAAAACTAGATTTATAGCTTTTAGATGATTCCTTAGAAACAACGGGTGGTGGTTCTACTTTGTACTTGGATCTACTTAGTAGATGGCTCTATGTGGGCCATGGAGTTACCTAGAGCCCATGAACCTTAGTGGGCAATGGAGCCTGCTGGGAAGGGTGAATGAGTAAAATTGTTGGAATAAATTGAGGAAAGACCTTAAAATATTTAAAACAACAGAATTTGATGGGATAAAGTAAGTAGTGAAGGCAGCTTAATGTTCCAACCAGTAGTCTCAAACCACATGTCTCAGGAATACAATCACCAGTAAACAAAAAAATAGGGTAAGAGACGTATATAGTACCCATCTAGAAAAAAAGATTACCTGTTATCCTGGTCCATGACTGAATCGATAGCCTGGACATTATGGCAAAGAGATATCGCTACCAGGAACTCATAAACAGATTGCTAAAATTTAAAAGAAAGGGATTAAGCGAAAACAGATAATAAATTAACATCTTCAACACTCTTTTACTAAGCTAATTTTAAAAATATACCCTGAAGGGTGTCTGTAGGAACCAACGGGTTGTTAGTGTTGAATTTTTACAGACAAGAAGCTGATAGTAATTTAAAAAATTCTTCCGGACTCCCTTTGTTAGTAGATATAAGACGAATAGAACTGACCGAGTCTTGCACTCCTTCCGAGCCAATAGCCACTCCGAACCTGTAACAGGGCACCGTCTTAATACTAAAGTGAATAAAAAAATGTTGAAAAGAAGGAAAGGCGTTCTGTGGTAACCTTTCCAATTAAGCGGAAATAATTTAATATGAAATAAAATATATACAACACAAAACATAAATTGCTAAGTTTCTAAAAACCAATGTTTACTAAGATAAGAGAAAACATTCTTTATATGAGGTTAGCCACTTTAGTGGCTAAGTACATAAATGGGTGGGTTTTGATGTGTTCGATTTTTAGCATAAAACATAAGATTTTTGGGATCGAAGGCGAACTAATCTATTTGCTGGGCTGAGCTCTGTCCGTTTATATTTGGGAATACCTTGGAATATTGTTGGAATATTGTTTGTGTTCAGATATCTTATTATATTGTACTTTATAATAGAATTCTTATATTTGTTGATTATATGGGACCATTAGTCCCCATGGCATATATAGCCAGACCTTGTATTGTGGTTGCATAAATAAAAGTATCATATTATACATAACCTCTCTCTACAACATAATTTCAGCTTCTCGATTAACTGCTAGAGATTAACTTCTGGGATTAATCCGAGATTTACTCACCTTAGGACCGTAATTATACCCCCTGCAAAGGGTAGAATAACACCCAATATAAACCTACTTTACAACAGTTCCGCTTCAGCATTATTGGAACTATTCACCTAATTCACATTTTTTGCCACCTTGTCAATACAAACTCCAATATAATATTTTTAAAACCTCAAATCAATTCCAAAGAAACTAAATTGATTGTAGTCTGTGTTTTTTCCAATTCTAATAAAAAAAAACTTACCGGTAAGTCTTTGACAGTTTTATTTTCATGATATATGATACCGTCCTTCTCTGCATAGATTATTCCTCCAACACAAAATTCTTTCAATGTGATCAAACTTTCGTATTTGGTTGTTTCTTGGGACGAAAAATCCTTAACCTGAAACATTATAAATTGTTTAAGATCATAAAAAAGAAAAAAGCAAAGACCCATAAGTAAAAGAAAAATGAAAAAAGATTAGTTTATTAATCATTATCATTAATATTAAGGTATATCCAAACAGATAAATATATATTAGACCTATATCTAAATTATGAGTTGTATTTTAGGAACAAAGAATACATCAGGTGATAATAATAATAATAATACTATCATTAATGCTGTATTTCGAAGCTTTTATGCCATATACAATAGAAAAGTATGAATAACAATAAATTAGCAGTAAAACATTGCATGTAGACAAAATTAGTAAATTAAGATTTACTAGAGAATGTCGAATAATTAAACTATAGGGTGTGTAATTTTCCCCAAGCATTAATTAACACGTCCGCTTCTGAATACTTTCAAGCTTTTCGATTTGGATAGCAGTTAGACCCGGTTGTCAAACGGAACAAGCATATTCGGTTTGTGATCGGACATCCATACAGTATAAATTGCACATAATGAAAATTTGGATGTTAAACCGAGTGAGGCGTGCAATTGATTTTAGCCAGAGGGAAGCTTTTGGGGAGGGAACTGCATTTAATTTCAGGTCACTTAAAAATTGTCCCCCGCGGAAAATACCCCCTCCCCCGCAGAGTATATAGAAAAATAGAAAATGACGGAGTCTAATAAAAACAACAACAGAAAGATGTAAACAAAAATGTCCATGAAGAAGGCTATCATAGGCAGCGCACCAGCGCCACCTAAGTAAAGCACGATGTTAGCACAACGTATTATCTATTTTATTATTACTTTTTTTTTGGTTTTAGACCAGGGCACTTCCTATAGAAGGAATTGTCGTAGAAACTTCAAAAAGGGCTCATTCGATTGTGAATTGAGAGGGCTAGTGCCCTTTTTAATAGCCAAAAGTGATTGGAGGGCAAATAGCCCCCTCCAACGCCCGTCATTTCCCCAAGCATTTCCAATCCAAATTTTGAGATAGGCATTTTTGCTCAGCGTAGTTAAAAGATCCGAAAATTATGTCTTTGAAAATGACAACCCCCTCCCACAGCCCTCAGGGCAAGGGTTGTAAGTTATGCCCTGGGGACATATAAGGTTTTAATAGAAAGCGTGGTCGTATAAACATATAAGGGGCTCATTGGATTGGTAATCAGAAATTCTAGTGCCCTTTTTAAAATTTCAAAGTGATCGGAGGGCAGCTAACCCCCCCCCCATACACAAATCGCATTTTTCCAAAATTTGACTTTAATAAATAAAGAAGTATTAAGACTTTGAGGAATAAATATCAGAATATGTATATTAAACTGACAATCTACGGATATTATTTTTTTTTTAGTAAAGTGCAAATTATGTTCGTATCTTGAGAAGACACGGGGGTTGTCAGCCCTACTCTTTTTAATTTTTGCTCGTTTTGACTTTGGCTAGGTGTTGGGGTTCCAACCCCTGTTTCTTTTCCTTTCAGATAAATGACCTGTTTTCTTTTTCTTAATTACATTTCCTTATAGTATAATTTCAAAAGACAGGTTAAATTCCGTTACTAAGCGATAGTGGTTTTGCAATAGGTAAGCTGTGAACCAAATCTATTTTTATACTTCCTGGTTTGGGAGTCATTGAAAAATAAATCTAAGAGGGTGAATTGGGTTTGAATGGGGATGTAGCTGATTGGCTGGGCCAAGCGGAGGTCCACCCATACAAACAGTGCTGTAAAAATTATTATTATTTTTTAGTCTGCGTTTTGACCCCGATTGGGGAAGGATATTCCTATTGTTATATGTGACCCTTTTGGAAGAATACAAGTAAGGTATTTTCTACAAACTGTGTACTATTTTTCGTAACCCAGGCAGGGTAGGAATAGAGCTACGAGGTACCGTCATTATTATATTGACAGGGAGGGTTGTTACCTCCAAGGAGAGAGTTAAGAGATTTTCTAGCCATAACCCAAGGCGGGTACATTTGGCTGTAGAAAGTGGCCATTTGACCACTCGATCGCGTTATCATACCCTGGGACAGGGTATACTGTAAATAGGGTAGTACCAAACCCGATATTTGCAGAACCGTTGGGGTAAGAGCAGGAATCTCACTAACATTTGGGCCGACAAGGGGTTCTCCCCTTCGAGTAAGTGGCATAGCAACCTTTTTGCGCCATTTTTGCATCAATAAGTGGCGACAACCGTACTTACACCCCAATAAGTGGTGCCAGCGGTAGCTAGCACTACGAACATTGGTGGCAGCAAGAACAGGAATTATTAACAGCGTTGATAATAAAAGAATTTCGCGTTTTCGAAGAGACTAGTCGAGTTAGTCTACATAGTGATAGTAGCCTATTGTGGTTACATATAAAGAGAAAAGAATGAAATACTGAATCAATTAATACAATTATGAAGATCTATTATGGGCTATGCCTTGTGAGATCATAATTGAAAAATTTACGAATCAATATATCGCGCACCTAATTAGTATTCAAAAATATAAGGCTAAAATTGCTGCGTGTCAAAACAATTTTTCGCGAGAGACCGGAAGTTAAATGGATAAAAGAACTTTCATTTAGACTGAAGAGGTAATTTCAGTTAACGAAATTCTGAAATTATGTCGGACAGAGATGAGATTAACTCAATATCGAGAAGGACGAGTGAAGCCCATAGAAAAAGTAGGAAAATAGAAAGAAAGGCTAATATGGAGGCCTTTGAGAGAGAGCACCGAGAATATGAGGGGAAAATGCAGGCTGAGAAAAATGAAATTAGAAAGAATAGAAAAGAGGACGAAAGGGCTAGAGTAGCCTATAAAGAAAGAGACATGAAAGAAAAGAAACGTAGAAGTGGAGAAGAAAAGGCCCAGTTGGAGGCTTTTGAGAGAGATCAACTGAAAAATTTCTGGTTTCCGGATGTATGGAGACCAACTAACCTTAAAAAGGCTAGCTATAGATTAAATAGTCGTTCTAAGATATTTAGCAACCAAGAGTTTCTGAAAAGAATCTTGTCTAAAGACATTAATCATAGCAATACGGAGCTTTGGTTAAGAGTAGCAGAATTCAACGGAACTAGCAAGGCAGAAGATAATGCTTTCAAAATCCTTACGGAGGCCGATAAAAAGAGCTTAGAAATATATGAAGAAATTGTTAAGGAAAACGAAAGGAAGCGAATATACAACTTCGCTGTTATGTACAAGGCGTACAAAACAGCACTTAGAGAAAATTTTCAACCCTACGAAGAGTTAAATAAAAGGGTTGACAAAGTTCAGATGGAAATTATTGGTTGGGTTCTTCTATTAATTAAGAAAAATTCTAGACCACAAAAAGTATATACCTCTACTTTACATAAAATAGTAGAAGAGAAAATAGAGGAGGAAAGACAAGAACGCATAGAGGCTGAAAGAAAAGCCAGAGAGCAAAAAGAGGATGAAGATAGGAAATAAAGAGAGAAAGATAAAGGAGAAAAAGAGGAAGAAAGACAGGCCCGTAGGAAGGCCGATAAAAAATATTACCAGGATGTCGTAAAAACAATTGACAGACTAATGAAAACTCGTTGGGGAAATTCGCAAAGTGACGTATTATCACAAGTTACTTATAGGCCGTCAGATAACCATAATAATTTGTCTAAGAATCAATTGCGAGAAAACGAAAATTACCAAACATTAAACACTTTTACGAGAAAATATAATACTTCGCTAACTACGGGGGGACGTGAACCGGCCCATAAAACAAATGGGAAGGCTGTGCCGCCCTATCGGAAAAAAGAAATGCTTGATAGTCAAAATGATGATAATCTGGTAAAAATTGATTTCTCAGAGCCTTTTTCTAAAAATTGCCATAATAAAGAGGAGAAAGTAACCTATAAAAGATCGAATTGGGCTATAGCACATAATCAAGGAAATATTGACGAGTTTGTGAAATCACATAAAATAGAAGGAAAATTAAACGGAAAATTGACCGAAATGGTAATTGACTCAGGGAGTGAGCAAACTTTTGTGCGAATAGACCTAATTAAAAAGACGGAAATAGACCATAAAAATAATATTACAACATTATGTTATTATGGAGATAAGCACCAATGCCCGTCTGCTTGGGTAAGAATAGAAATTGCAAAGAAGGACGGTATGGTCCAGAGAAAAACGATAAAAGTAGGGTTAACACCTATGCTAGCAGTGGATGTTTTAGTAGGAGGAGACTTTGGAGATATCGGAAATCCAAATTTCCAGAAAATAGAAAAATTGAGAACACTTTTAACGAGTGCGAGACGCCGAAAAAAATTTGCCAAAATGAAACACTGATTGTACCAGAGAAAAATGAGACGAAATTTAATGTACGCACTTTTCCTCGTAAAGTTCGAGAAATTTTAGTACAATATGAAAAACCAAATGTCGGAATTCAGTTCTCATTTGATGACGAAATATTTGTTTCGGCGGTAAGAATAAAGAAGACTAAAAGAGAGAAAAGAAATATTAAACGGACCTACAATGAAGTTATGCAGTCAAAGATGGTGGACACTGGAGTCCAAATCAGATTTAACGATGATTTAGTATTTTGCGAGAATGACAAAATCGAGAAAAGTAGAGATGAAGAGAAGAGTGTAAAAAAGAGACATTTGGAGATTCGGCCTACAGTGGCGAAAAATAAAAAAATGTTGGATGGCTGTGCCTTGAAAACATAGATAATAAGGGGGAAAAAGAGGTCAAAGACCCATGGGGAATAAAACAAGATTGTTACAAAATAGAGATGAATGACCTACAACGGGTTGGGGGAAAGTTGGGAGATATGGAATGTTGAATCGGATTGGAAAGATTTGGGAAGGAATCTGATATTAGTCTGATCAACTCAAAAGAGGGTTTGTTCCTTTATGAGGGGGAGGAATCCCCTGGGGAAGATCCCCTGCGGGAAGTTGCAAAAGATGGCCCTTTTCCTCAATGCAAAACTGGCGGACAAGTTGTGATCCCTTTACCGAGATTTTGCCTCTCTGATCTGGAGTCCTTGGGGGATACTCTCTCCCAGTCACTTCATACTTCACCCAAACCTTTGTCCAGTAACCCTATTCATAGCTGTTATTCTTCATGGGAGCCAACAATTATTTCCGGCAAATTGTATTCAGTGGGAGATGTATCTAAGTTTCATCTTCAATTAGCATCAATGTATATTCTTCAGTTAATTATCCCCGGGGAGTGAACCCAGAAAAAAGGCGATTCATGGTTGGCGAAAAATTTTACTTCATTTCCAGTACCATTATCGTTTTCACAGGCCTTTGTATTTTCGGCCTTAGATTATTTGAAATTATGCCAAGGGACAATTTACTTTTTGATTGAGATGTGGAGTTGTTTCCACAGATGGAAACTAAGAGGCTAGTGCAGCCAATTTTTCACGATGGCTAGCATCATTACATGTGCCAGAAACTGATTCTCTGCTCCTCTCAAATGTAAATTCGTGAGAGCGAGAAAATTTGTTGTTTTGAATTGTGCTGCGCACAATCATTACCAACGAATCTTGAAGATTTCAACTTTCAAAAGTTAGTGCGGATGCTATGCGATTTAGACCATGGTGGTCCTACAGTAGGGACGTGTCAAGGACGACCGACCCAGAGCCAAGCGGTGGGAGAGAGAAGGCAAATGGATTTTGTAAAGTTGAAGTTAAGTGTTTATGTTTGTAAGGGTGGACCAAGGTAGCGCGTGGGTGGTCATTTATCTTACGGGGGGAGGTGTTGGGGTTCCAACCCCTGTTTCTTTTCCTTTCAGAAAAATGACCTGTTTTCTTTTTCTTAATTACATTTGCTTATAGTATAATTTCAAAAGACAGGTTAAATTCCGTTACTAAGCGATAGTGGTTTTGCAATAGGTAAGCTGTGAACCAAATCTATTTTTATACTTCCCGGTTTGGGAGTCATTGAAAAATAAATCTAGGTGGGTGAATTGGGTTTGAATGGGGATGTAGCTGATTGGCTGGGCCAAGCGGAGGTCCACCCATACAAACAGTGCTGTAAAAATTATTATCATTTTTTAGTCTGCGTTTTGACCCCGATTGGGGAAGGATATTCCTATTGTTATATGTGACCCTTTTGGAAGAATACAAGTAAGGTTTTTTCTACAAACTGTGTACTATTTTCCGTAACCCAGGCAGGGTAGGAATAGAGCTATGAGGTACCGTCATTATTATATTGAAAGGGAGGGTTGTTACCTCCAAGGAGAGAGTTAAGAGATTTTCTAGCCGTAACCCAAGGCGGGTACATTTTGCTGTAGAAAGTGGCCATTTGAACACTCGATCATGTTATCATACCCTGGGACAGGGTATACTGTAAATAGGGTAGTACCAAACCCGATATTTGCAGAACCGTTGGGGTAAGAGCGGATATCTCACTAACATTTGGGCCGACAAGGGGTTCTCCCCTTCGAGTAAGTGGCATAGCAACCTTTTTGCGCCATTTTTGCATCAATAAGTGGCGACAACCGTACTTACACCCCAATAAGTGGTGCCAGCGGTAGCTAGCACTACGAACACTAGGTTAGTGTAATTTCTGTTCGTTTTGGGTTTCATATTATTAATTGTGATTTGCAGTAGTTTTACACTTGGAAGGTAAGAAAAACTAACTCGTAGAATTTGACTTCGCTTTTGTCCGTAAAAACTTAAACAATAAGAATTTGTTGGTTCCCAAAGCCAACTATCCTTTCAAAGGATAGCTAAACTTACTTATATATATATATCATGGCCATATGTTTTTAGCTTAGTTTTGGCGATTTTCCACCCAAATATTTTTCTTCTTTTTTTTTTTATTTGGCGGCCGCTACTGCCAAAAATTCCAGAAGTTAATATGGAAGTCTTTTCAACAAAATGGATTTATGGTTTATTTTCTAAGTTTTTAACATACTTATGGTGTGTAAATTTCTCTTTATCTCTTTCCTTAGAATTTCTCAACGAAACTAAAAAAAATCACAACTCAAATAAAATTCTCAAATTTGGGAAACCCAATTTTTCGTGGTGTATATTTTCCGGGGGGGGGGAGGTATTTTGCGCAGGGGGGGGGGGGGGGGTATTTTATGGGGAGGGTATTTTCCACGGCGGGGGGGGGGTATTTTTCGCTGTGGGGGGTATGTCCACGGGGGTTATTTTATGGGGGGTGGATATTTTCCCGGGGGGGGGGGGGGGGTAAACGACTAGAACTCCCCAGATGACAGTCCTACATGTGTGACTAAGAAGTTAAGCACGCTTGATAAATTCAATGATATTGGTTAACAACTAAGTATATGTGCACGAAATTAATTAGAGCAAGGTTTTAGAGCAACCTTGTTTTTTTTCCAACGTTTTTTATCGGCATTTAAAGACCAATTTACAAATCGGAGATTTAGTTTTTAGTTTTTTAGGAGTCAGAAATATGTAAGAGTCAGAAGAAAATATTTTAAGGAGAAGTAAAACCTGGTACCCCTCCACCCGGATACGCCGGTGAACTGGTCTTAAGGTCGACTACCTACTTGTTTGTTTCGAATCCTATCCCTGGTTATTTATATGGTGTTTTAAACCAACACTTGTCAAAATAAGTTAAGTAATTAAGACTGAGCTTTACACTTCAAACTGAGTCACTTAGGCTATTGTAAAAGAACATTGAAAGTGGTTATGGCTGGTCTATCCATTATTTCTTTTCAAGAAAAAAGACGAGGAAACTTGTTATTTTCGTTCTATAGTAGCCTACATTTCGAAAAAGCGGCCAAAATAAGGACTATTTGTCAGAACTCTACACAATATTTTTTTTTTTTTATTCCATGGACGAACAAAGTCCCAACCGTGGTACGAAAATGTATTGCTCAAAGCAATCCGATGTGGGAGAAAGAAGCTCTTACCAGTACCAATTCTGAGTACCAGGAGCTACTTGCCACTGGTGGCTGGTAAAGATTTGTGACTCTTTTTTCTTTTGAGAGAGGTTTTATTTACCCAAGCCGGTCTGAAGCTGGTGGTCGCGGTTCTTGGGATAGAAGAAAACAATGTTGAACTATTAGATTTGTCTATTTTATTTCCATTGACAATTCCAAATATTTTAAATGAGCTAAAAGTTAACAATAAAGCCTAATCACAAATGCAGCTTATTAGCTTCAGCCTATTGTTGGAAAATAAAGTCTAATATTTGACAAGACGCCTTAGTACTGGAGCACAGCATCTCAATCCCACACAGGCTCAATCAAAGACCGATTAAATAACAGACTAATGATGTAAAGCAACATAACTTGTATCTAAATAGGTTAGGCTGCAAGTGTAACTTTTTGCTTAAGTTTATATGTTAAAAATGAAAATTTTCAAGATCTCGGTCATAATAACCTAAAACTACCTACATCATGTCCAAGATTAAAAACATGTTGTCCATGTTTAGGAAAGATTTATTTTAATTAAAATATTTGGTCGACATTATTAATCAATCAATATCGAAGAAGAACACATTCACGAAGAAGACTATACTAACAAGAATATATTCAAATATTTCTACTAACGCATAGCAGGATGGAGGCTGTTTGTCCTATCAAGTCTAGAAAAATAGCGACCATGACGCTGCTCAGCCACGGATAGTGGCTCAGTTAACCCGTAGGTTGACACAAGTCTTTTGTTTCTAGCCCATAGGGGTATACACAAGATGAATTTCGCAAAACGGAAATATACGGATGTCTTTTTATCAGTAGCCGTAAACATATTCGAAAATGGAGTCAATGCGAGGACATGAGGCATTGCAAAAGCGTTGTAGACACGGGCAAGAATACGCCTGCCACAGCAAGCTTTACAGCGAACTAGCACACCAAACGCTTTTCTAAGTTTTTCACTTAGATGAGAGTACTCTAATAAATAAATTACAGTAAGGTCACGGCTCAGTGATTTTGGCTACTGCATTCTCAACATGTACAAACAGCTCCTCCCATTTAATCTGCCATCAGCGGTCCAGTGTATGTTACTCTGGAACACGTAATTTCACAGAAACTTTCTCAAAATGCCTTTGAAACCAACTTGAGACTTCGAAACCTACTTGTAATTTCCAAAAACATCTAATAATACCATTGCACTATTAATTATCGGTTCTCATCTATGTATTGGAATAAATTAATTTAAAATTAGTTTCTTTTATATTTAGTGGTACAAAGGTGAAGCCAAGTTTCCCGTTCAAGAGAAATCTGACTTGTCTACCCGTGAAAAAATCTCATGTCTATTATACTTGTTTAAATGTTCTCCGGGGAACTTGCTTCTCGGTCCGTCTTTGTACAATGGTCCGTAATAGAGATAGGGAATGATCCTACTGCATTATATTTATATTCAATGGATGGGATATAAGGAGAGCTCTTGTCGTTTTTACACTATCCCCTATCGATAGACCGAGATACTTACTACAAGCAGATAACAAAACCCTCTGATTTCCTAACTGTACGCATCCAACATCACCGACAGATTTGCCGAAAGCAAGGATTTTGCTTTTGGCTTAGTCAGCATATCAACTTTGAATACTGTGCTGCCTTCACCTCTAATACATCATACTTGCTACTCGCTTTGATTGTTCAGAAGACGAAGTTCAAAAAGGGGTTATAAATCAAGTCTGGCTTCACACTGCTCATTTCCCTTTCGGATGAAATGGTCTCTGACGCAGTAAGAAAAAGTAAATACAATGGGCGGTCCGATTCAGATGCAAAATCACAGAGCGATAGCCGAATCAGAGTGGCCGAGGGTGGAGCAAATAGTCTTCAGGGAATACTGAAATCCCCCTGGAACAAGGGAAGTGTAAGAACCCCTCACCTATCCCCCACAATTCGCGAGTAACTGAATACGGGCGGGTACAATACAGCACTGCCAAGGAGTTTCTTACCCTCTTCTGCTTGTTCCCAGTAAAAATCAGCAACTTAATGATAAGGAAACGAAGATGCCGCTATATAAAATTGACAATATAGATGGCGTGCCAGTCTACCTAAAAACATGGCGCTGGAGAAAATACCCAGAAAGAAAGACTTCTTCTAGAAATTGGAGATCTCTCAAATTAATTTAACTATAAATAAATCTTTAAAGAGTAGAGATCAATATGAAAATAACCTCAAAACAATGCAATAGCTTTATCCCATTAAGAGCAAAGAAGAAATCAGCCACAATAACTCTGGAAATAACATAGATGGCATGATATACGTAGATGGCAATGCCAAGGGTGGTGGCTAACTTTAAGGGTCGGGACAAATTATATTCTGAAAATATTAAAAATGGGGTAGTCGGAAAAAAAAATCGGATGAAATCACAAAATAAATATAAGGATGGGGGGGGGGGGTATAAGTTAAAAATCTTGCATACATACATTCTGGAAAGGCTAAAATTTATAAAGTAAATTCTTCTTACATTTCTTTTTAATGACGCTTTTTGATTGCGCCAAATAACCAGCAAAAAGTCAGGAAGGAGGCAGGCAATCAGAGCCAGGAACAAAAATGCCCAGGAATTTGAATTTCCAATGACCACGTAATATACCCAGTACATGTCTTTCGGGGTTTCTTCCTCTCTGAAAAGAAACAAGTTAATAATTTTGGCTCAATACTAAAATTTTCTGTGTAGGCAAATTACACTTATAGATATTACACGTATTTTACCTAAATAGGAACTATGGTTACATACTAGAAAGCTAGAAAAAAGATAACAGCAAATTTTGCTAATGCCAGAGTAAAACTATAAATATAATGCTATACAGAAACTCAATAAACGAATAATTACGGAACCAATAGCCATATACCATATCGGCTTATGTACCATATACCGCATAAAACCTAGATACCAAAGATGCAGTTTACTATTCCTGAAATTTGTCAAAAATTGTTACTAGATCAAACGATATTCTTGGCTGTGTCACCTCCTTAAGATTTGGTATTGTGCCAAAACATTTCTAAATTAAGCGCATTGTAGCAGGACATCTAGATTAGACCAGAAACGGTACAACTGTACCGAAAAAACCAACAGAGAGAACCCCCTCCCCCCCCAAAAAAAAACAACAACAAACGAGACTGCGGTCAGTTGAGAGAAAAGACGAAAAATGTAAAACAACGCGGATATTTTGCCTGTATCAAAACAAGACGTCTTCAGCACAAGAGAAACTCAAGAAGAAAAAGAGAGAGAGAGAAAAAAAAAACTAAAACTAAAAACAAATAAAACCATCACCAATAAAATACAATTGGCTTAACTAATCCACGTAGGGAAAAGAAGCTTTTTTTGTCATGGCTGGCCACTTCGGCTTAAGATCTTTCATTCGACAGATGTACCGCGTTGACACCACTGCTGAGTGCTTGAAAAACTGCTTTGTAAGACATTTAACGTCCCTTTAGAATGGTCTCCCAAGGGATGTAATCCATGGAAACTCATCTTTTGATTCAGTTGAAATGAAATCTAACAAACACAACCCTTAGGTAAACTGTTGACTAGTCTTAAATAAATCCCTAAATTTTTATCAGCCTTGCCTCATGAATTTTGTCGCAGAAAAAATGATTGAACTAGAAAGATTAACGAGTAACACCCAGGCCCATATTTACCAATAGGCCCACTAGGCTCAGGCCTAGAGGTGCACAATGCCAGGGGGCGTAATAAATTTATCAGTGAGGGTACAGCTTCTTAAATAAGCTGTACCGATGTGATTTATCGTCAAAGTGCCTGGTACACTCCACCGCCGCGCTGCCTATTCACAGAAAAGTGATTTTGACACAACAAAAAATATTCTGTGACCACTTATAAACTCCCAAGAACGGCAGCTGAGAGTTCGGTACCACTTCTCTCTATGGTCTCTTTCATTACTTTTGGCTCATCAGTTTCGTTCTGTTCAGTGCTTTCACTATCCCCGAATTTTCGAGGATTTCCCCGAAAATATCGTAAGAACGGAGCTGCAAAACTGCTTGAGCCTAGAAGCATCAAAGCTTTAAATACAGTCCTGATCACACCTCTCTGATGGTTTAAAAATTAGTGTTTAATTTATTATTTTATTACTTATGCTTTACTGAAAAATCTGGTCTGGAATTAAAATAAAGAGCTCAGATTGTATATTAGAACTTGAACATGTATATGAGAAAATACCAAGGGCTGACGCTCATGGCATTTTACCCCCCCCCCCCCTTCCAAGTGTAAAATTGGTTATTTCAAGTTTTTTAATTACCGTTTGCCCTTCGAAAAATTTGAAATGAAAATAACATTATTTACAGCAAATGTAGTTAAATTAGCAATATCATCTTCAAAGAACTGAGATCATAAAATTAAAATTTGGTTCATTAATCTGGTATTAAAGCATACATCAAACGGTAAAATGGGAAGAGTAAAGGTAGAATTAGTCTACCTCTAAAATATAAATATGGAAATTTATATCTTATAGAATCTTAAACTTAGCTTAAGTTTCTTTTTAACATCCCTAAGAACTTGGGGCCGGAAAGAGCTAAGGGATCGACAAATAGTGAGACCAGGAGTGCAAAAATCACCCTAAAATGTTTTTTTTTGTCAAAAACGAGCAGTTCTACCGACTTTTATTCTTGCATCAGTTGGTACATAGGTGAATGAAGGAAACACTAAAAGGCCAATTAGAGGATTTCATACTTAAGTACTATGAAAACCTCAATTGACCCCCTACAACCACCGGAGTAAGGGCCAAAAGTTATAAAATTTGTCCATTATAATATATTATTTGTTAAAGGGAAGTATACTGACATTTTTCAGGGGGGAGATGGGAGATCTTCTGGGGATGAATTTTATAAGGGGAGAATTTCCCATTGGGATGGAAGTTTCCCGGGTGAACTTTCCAGGAGAAGTTTTACACGGGGAGAATTTCCCATTGGGATGGAAGTTTCCCGGGTGAACTTTCCAGGGGAAGTTTTACACGGGGGCAATTTACCAGAATTCGTATACGAAATTCGTTTTATATGTCTTACTTTCTCGTTTGTGATTGCATTTTACATGCGGAGATGCTTTAGTGGCATTGCCCGGGGGAAATTTTTTAGCAGAGTAGGAAGTTATTAGGGGATTTTACGTGGGAGAGGAATTCTCATGGAGAGCTTCTCGATGAGGGAATTATTAACAGGAAAAATTCTCCATGGGAAATTTTCTGCAGGAGAAACTTCCCACCGGGGAGAATTTCGGGAAATATTTTTCACATAAGGGGGGTTCCCCCATAATATTAAAAAGAGAACTTAAAGAAAAGCAAGTCTTTCTTCAACTGAAAGCGTACTAAGGAGTATTTTTAGGCTTTTTTTTGTAAATCAAGAAATTTTCTGGTGGGGGGGGGGGAATTCGCAGCGAGGATGTAATTGCCCAGGGGTAATTCCCGGTGAAAGAATTTTACGTGGAAGCAACTTTCTATGGAGAAACTTTTTGTGGGGGCATTTTCCATGGAGGGGGGGGGGCGGATTTCCTGGGATTATCTGAAAAAGATTAAAACATAAAATGAACAGAATTTATTCCGTATATATGGGGAACCTCCCCCTCATCAATACCCAGCTCGCTAAAGTTCGACATTTTGTCTCAATTCTTTAAGAACGATTCTTGAAACACAAGGACCGCGTAATTAGAATCAAGACCTTTTTTTAAAAGTTCTTAAAAAAATTAGCACGAAGAAAGGGGTATTGGGGATACGGAATAAGTTCTATTTGTTTTAGGTTTTAATGCTGCTCCTTACTTTCAGTAGAAAAAACTTTTTTTTATTTAATGACCAATTGAAATTGCACTACGGAGTAATGGAAAATAGGAAAGAATAAATAATTAATTATTACGAAATACAAAATATCATTACGAAACAATAATGATTGATGCCAAAAATCATGGAAGCAATAAAAAACTATATCAATAATCATTGTGAAATATCAATCCATAAACCAAAAATAATCAACAATTTAACTAACACCACGATGAAAAAAAACAAACTAGGGGACCGGTTATAGAAATAATGTTATTAGTATTATGGATACAACATTAGTATACTGGATTTCAAACTGACTAGCCGTGTGCAAGCATCCATGACACAATAACGGGATATTTATGTTTTTAATTCTAAGACTTTCGGGTGAATACATTAGGTATTTACAATATCTAAAGTAAGCACTTTGAGACATTGCATACAGTAAGCACTTTGAGACATGAGACTTTTAGACAGAGCACTTTGAGACATTTTTGGGATGGGGGTAATGATAAATAAAAATCATTGGTAATTTCAATAAGAAGAGTTCAGAAATTCGGAAAAATCTAAGACTTCAAGGGAGGATCAAGCCCCAAGGCTGCTCCCCGTGTGTACATCTTTGCTGCACAGGCTCAGGG